>PVJX010039971.1:0-15460 GCA_004027295.1 Dolichotis patagonum | reverse complement strand
AAGAAGGATGATATTAAATCAGCAATAGCTGTCATAGTGTTTTGTTTTCTTCAAAACAGCTGTTCATATCATCACTCATGATATAGTCAAACAAAACAGAATAAAACCACTCCAACTGATGATAGAAAACATTGAAAGGCTTCAAAGCTATGAGATGGGGACTCATGCTTACCATAAAATCTTATATACTCTTATCAACTCTCATACTAGGGAGACTATATGGTTACAGTATGGAAGTCTTAAGGCTTCAAGAGAATGAGAGCTGAAGCTTCATGATCTCTTAAGACAGAGTCTTAGAAGCCATATGTACTGGTTTCTTCTCATTCTATATTGGTCAAATCACATTACAAAGCCAGCCCAAATTCAAGGAGTTGGGAAATAGATTGTATTATCTATGGGAAAAGACAGAGTCACATGGCAAGCAAACATGCACACAGTGAGAGTAGAAGCTATTGAAATCATTTTTGCAAACAATTTGTTATTTATTTCGAGCATGATAAGCAAAATATGCAAAATCCAGAAGAATAGGATCCAGAGGCTCAAACACTGTCAGAACTCTGTCTATATCTCTCAGCAGCTCTGGTTTACAGGGTCTTTGTAGACCATGACCATGGAACAGCTCCATACAGCTTAAGTAGAATGAATTCTCCACAAAAAGAAGGGAGGGACTCTGTTAACTTAAAGAAAGAAAAAAGGGCACTTAACAAACAATGGTAAAAGCAGACCCAGAATTCAGGTATCATATTTGGTGGGCCTGGGCTCTTTCTTGTCTTGTACTTACCTAAAACTGCTTAGTATTTTCAGATGAAAAGAAAAAAAGGAAAGTATGATTCTAAAACCCTCAACACTACTTGGCAGTAAGTGAATTTACCCCCCCCCCTTAGAAGGAACAACACTTTGGAAAGTAGGGTCGAACCTGTGCTGAGTTTCCCTTGCAAGTAATTCATATTCTCTTGAGAGTCTGGTGTTTTTAGACTAAGCAATAGGAAGGACACTATCTACTACATTCCTTGTATCACTGGATTTAGTCTTTTTAAACACAGGTTTGAAACTGTGCATTCCCCATCTATGCTTCTTCTCTCTGAACTCAAGTTATGGAGACAGGTAAATTCACGTGTAATCCAACTCTCAATTTGTATTAGGCAAGTCCTTCAATCTCCCTGCACCTCAAAATATACATCTGTAAAATAGAGTTGCCATTCTCTGCCTAAAAGTGTTGTGAGGATTGAAACAGATAACATATACATATTACCTGCCACAGAACACATCCCTTGAAGGTATTAGTTCCCTCCCTCTGTGACCAGGGCAGAATCACATAATGTTCCATCCTGCCAAATTCAAATTTGCACCTTAACAGATTCCTTCTGTCTCCATGGCTCATGTGCCTGTGTCCCCATCACACTCAGACTCTCAGTTTATGCTTTTTGCTTTTGCATTCAGCATCTTGATTTCCTCTCTGTGGGTTCCTTGTTGATTCTTCCCCAGGGGAACCCACTCTATATGGCACACAACCCAGGACAGAAGATGGAAGGGGAAGAGTGGAGAGGCCTCTCAGGTCTATGTGGAAGCTGGACCTTGGATGAGGAAGAGCCCTGGGGCTCCAAAGTACAGCTGCAGCCTGCACGACAGACTCTCAGCCTCTCAGAGTTCAGGTCTCTTAAATGCCTCACAACTCCAGCCACTGAAAGATCTGCCTATTTCTTCTCAACAAGGCTTTATTCTGTATCTTCAGATGTTGCCTATGATCCAAGCTGACCCCTTTCCCAGATTCTGGGTAATCTTAGCCTCCATTAAATTCCACTCCTGATCTCCCTGGAGCCTTGTTAATTAATCACAAAGTTGTCATCACATTCTCAGCCTGTCTTCCTTCACAGGCACTGTGACCCAAGAGCTCTTTCCACATGTCAACAAGCTTTGAAATGCCCTACTCAGATCATTTTAACTGTGCATTGGCTGAGGCTCAGACACAATCCACTCTATCCTACCTTGCCTAAGGCAAATATGGCCTCTCATGTCTTCAGTCATTATCAGGGAAGAGGTGATAAAATGATGAGCTCATGGATATGTACAAACGATTCACTGAGTCATTAATAAAAGCTTTTGGAGCAAGACTCTACGCTCCATGTATCTTTCTTAATGCTGGGAATATATCTATGAACAAGAGACCAAGTACCCCAAGTCACTTATTTAAAAACAAGTGATTTTTAAATCTTGGCTGCACAGTAGAAATACCTGGGAAATGCTTAAAATCTCAATACTCGAGTAGTATAAGATCAAATAAAATTTCTTATTATTGTTCTAAGTTTTTCAAATGATTCACAGTGCAGATATTTCTTTTGATCATTCTTCCTCATGTCCCACTGGAAAAAAAAAGAAAGATATCATACTCTAGTCTAATGAAGAGATCAAATCTTGTAGTTGGAGTTTCGATGTTGGCACTTCAAATGTAAACAAGCTTTCCCTGAAGGAAAGAGAAAGTTTGATCAGTTCATATCCTCTCTTATCTGAAGGGCCTGTTGGCTTGTAGAAGCAGGGAAAAGGACTGGTCTTGAATAGGTCACATCATCTCTAGTTGACCAGATCTCCAGTAACTTGACCCACTAATGTTCCAACCTTGTTCATAAAAGTCTCCAAGCCAACAAATAAGCTTACTCCTCAATTCACTTCTTTTTTTCTTCTGTAGTTCAGATATGATGAAGAGTCTCCTACTAACAACACACTTGTTCTGAGTGCCAATTAGGGCATGAGACTAGGAGTTCCTTAAATTGGAGACAAAGTTCTAAGGAATACTCCCTTTGGAGCAGGTGTTCCCTTATTCTCAGGTAAGCCTGGGACTGGTATTTGGACCCAGATGCTCCTTATCCAAGGAACAATGCTTTATGCAAGGGGGAAAGTAGGGTACAAGAATTATTCCTTCTCCCCTGCAGCTGGCTTGAAACCAATACATACCTTTAGAGAAGTATAGAGAGCTTTTTCCAGCCTCATCACAGTCTAAGAAATTTATATTTGTAATCCCATGGAAACACCATTGGAATATCAATAAGTTAATTCTAATCTACCACTCCCAGTGCAACCCACAGAAAAAATAAAGACACTAGATCATATTTATAGTTATAGGGAGCCAAGAGGTCTTAAGTCTGGCCAGAATAAAGATCTATCAGAAGAAAGGCCTCTACCCAAGGCCTAACCTGAATTTTATTAATTCATGAAGAAGGGAGTGAATTCAAGATGAGTGACTGTGGGAATGGTGGAAAATACATGATTACTGTGATCTGGGCTAGCTACAAGACCTCAAATCACCTCTGCAATATACAGAGAGAAGGACTGCTCAAAGACCAATCTGCATAACACAACTGAGGTATCACTTAATGTTTTGGAGGCCAGTGCTTCAGTGCAAATTTCTCTGCCCTGGGAAGTCATGGCCTCTTATCTCGAGGCTTGATCCCAGTTGACAGCTCTAGAAATGGCTTTTCATCTCAGCTCAACCATGTTTTTGGAAGTCATGGGGTGGGAAACAGTGACTGTCACCTATCTTCAAAGATGCATCCACACCTCAGTTAGCCCTATTTATACGTCTTAGAGCCAACTGAAGGGAAAAGGAAGTGGTCTGGCCAGCTCTATCCATGTCAGTGCATAGAGATAGGGCCAGGTTTAGCCAAAATGGAGATAACTGCTCTTTGTTCAAGGAGAGTCACCCAGGGGATCCTCCACACGGAAGCTGACAGCAGGAAGAAAAGCTGGATCTGTGATCCTGGCATTCTCACTCCTCACACAGAAAGCAGAGGTATGAGAGGCAATGGAAGTGATAGCTTAACTGGGTTTTTAGAACTCTTGATTTTGGTCTCAGTTCTTTCACAAACAAGCTGATTAACCTTGTCATGCCTCAGTCTTTCTCGGCACACTTTTCTTTTCTATAAAATTAAAGATAGACTAAAAGCTATCAGAGGTGCTTCAGAGATTTGATTGTTTCCCAGTCTGGGATTCTAAAAGGTTAAGAGTAATTGCCCACCCAACTGGCCAAGAGCACTCACGTGAATAAAGAGAATGGAAGAGATTGTACCCAAAGGAATTGGGCAGTGATACCTGTTCAGGGTCAAGATTCTTTACTCGCCTGGCTGACGTATCAAGCCATTTGCTAGGTGAGCAAGTAAATATGGACAAGTGGTTAAAGATCTATCTGGTCCCTTGATGGGTCTGCAAAGTTTTGGCAGAGCAATGTCTTCTTCCCCTGGGAATTCTGTCCTGGGCCCAAAAGTGACAATAAAGCTGTAAAAGGCCTCAAAAGCCCCAAGACTCTGCTCATTTCCAATTTGAAGCTGGCAAAATTACAGCTTAAATGCTAAGTGGCCTTGATCTCAAGGGGCTGATGGCTCCTCCTGGCTGCCTTAGGAAATTATTCACTTGGATACTCCCATTTTTCCACGTCTGTCTTCCTACCTCCTCCACCATGACCCAGTGACCCAAGTCATTGCCCTGCAAAATTTTCAAGTTCCTTCCATCGCCAGAGTTTGTCAGAGACATCAGAGGATACATTGAAGTCCAGTAGCACAAGAACTTGTTGTGAGAGCCATTCACAGGGATGACTGGCACAGGAAAAAAGAGAAACCTATAGGCCTTGCAAATAAAAGCCAGGTTTCTCACAGACCTCAAAGGACTCAGTGAAGACTCTAGGAAATCTCTGACACCCTACCTCCATATGCACCTATTATTTTTGAAAGACTCTCCCTAACTGCCTCAAAACAAGAGGGTTGTGGAGAGGCTGATTCTAAAGATCTATCTGGTCCAAGATTCTCAGAAATTTCTCATCTTTTTGTCTACCTTTCCTCCTGTTCCCTTTCTGTGCCTGACTGGTCTAAGTGTAGGATCCAATCTGAGCCAATCAGGTTCTTCATCTTAGGAAACTGAAGACTTGAGCATAGTCACACAAGGACCAGGAAGTTGGAGTTCATGGTATTCATTGTCCTAGAGACAAGATCTAGAATGACCTGGAGCTTCTCTGACTTATCAAGTTTCCCTTTAATTCTGTGGTCTTCACCTTGAGCTGGCTGGAGTTAATTCAGTTGTATGTCCCTAAAAAACATAAGTCGTAAGAGCTTCTTTAACACCCATCCTTTATTCCATGTGTGATTAAACACAGTTGCAACCACATTTTGTTGTTGTTGTTCAACTATTTCCTTAGGTGAGAAACACTTGAAAATAGATATCTTCACTTTCCCACCCCCGCTTCACCCGGCCAACTCCCATTCTTTCTTCAAGTCCTGAAACTTCAACAATCTTCCCTTACCACCACCTCCTGCACCCCTTTTCTGGGTTAAGTACCCCTGCAGTGCAACCCTATTGCACCAACTACTTCTGCTATGGCAAGATGCTGAGCACTTTATCTATCTTTTCCTCTTTGGAAATGTGTTAAGTCTTGCCTACACAAGACTGAAACTTCTTGAAGGAGGAGCTATAGTTTGTTGGATAATCTATGTACACCACACAGTAGAGGGACTAGAACACAGAAAGCACTGAGTAAATGTTTATTGAATGAATAAATGAATGAAAGAATGAAGACATATACTAATCACTTTCTTCTCACAGTAAAATAATAGAAATTAATTACCTTCCCAAATTATTATTCATCTCAGAATACAATCAGTCAGTCATAAATTAGTACTAATTGATGTGCCAAAAACTGTATTAGGCTATGCACCTGGGACAAAGATGCAAATATAGGCAAAGGAGGAAGGAACTATTTCCTCATGAAAAACATTATCTTTAATACATAACTGTTAAGTTCCTTTTTGCCTGGTCCAGAGTAATCTATGCCTCCATTTTCTGTATCTTAAAAATGGACATTTAAGAATCACTGTTAATGTAGGCAGAGATTGTAGCTTAGTGGTAAAGCACCTGCCTAGCATGCCTTAGGTTCAATCCTTGACATAATAGAGAAAAAAGAGAGAATTACCACTAGTGATTGATTGGGTTTCAACAGGCTCCTGAATCAATGGGTAGAATTTAGAATAATGCTACACCCAAGTCAGGTAAAAACCTTTGGGCAAAATTCCACATCCAGACTGGTTAATGCTTTGGGTCCCTAATCACTTCATCTCTGCAGAAGCTCATAGATCAAAGGGTGCCAGGCTAGGTGAACAGGAACAGGGGCTCTCTGAGCCTCTTTTGCTGGAAGAGCCTGTTGCTGTCATCCCTGCTACTCTGGTAGATGTTGAATCAAGAGAGAGCCTTCTCCCCCTGCCTGCAGGCTAGTAATTACAGACCAAATTGTCTCCTGCAAGAAGCATTGTCACCCTGGTGTCATTTCAGCATACAGTAAATTACACTGCCCATCAGATTGCTGGAGGCCAGCTCTTGCTGGCAGCTCCTGTGGCTCCCAGAAAGAGACTACTCAAATGTGCAGACAAGTCAGCCAGCTGCAGCCAACGCTGGGAGTAACTCTTCAGGCTGAAAGAGCATCATTCTGTCATGCAAGGACCCAGGGCACACCTGAAAGGGCGCAGCTTCAACCAGGCACCAGTGACACCTCTGCTAACATTGTCTCCTGTTTGTCAAGTCCTAGTAGAGAGCAGGATGAACAATTCAGAGGGATTCAGGGGAACCATGCCATAAATGTGGAGTCTGTTATTCTACATGTCCATACCCCAGTGTGTGTGTGTGTGTAGATGTGAAAGAGACAGACAGACAGACAGACAGACAAAGACAGAGAAAGACAGAAATAGACACTGATAAAAACAAAGACATAGACACAATAAACTCTGATACTGTCTTATCCCAGTCCTCCTCGCCCCCTGCCTGGACCATTCCAGTAACCTATTAATGGACCTCCTAACTGTATGTTCTCCCCACAATGCCACACAGCAGTCTTCTTTCATCCCGCAAAACTCATCCTTCAAAATCATAGATGTGATTGTGTCAAATGATAGGAAATCAAGTCCAGTATACCACCTTGGCCTCAAACTACCTTGTCAAATGTATGACTCCTTGGCACCCTATACATCCACCAAAGTGGAGACATTTCTGCTGCCACCATACACCACTGGTTTGAATGCTTAGACTCTATAGAAATATTTAGTTTCAACTTAATTATCTCCTGCTTCATGACACTCTCCCCAAATCCATCCTCACTTTGGAAGTGGGAAAGTATCTCTTCTTCCTCTTAAAGACAGAAGATAGCCAGCATTTATTGATATGACTGTTACATGATTTACATTTAACATGCATCATATTAATATCATTATCCCCATTTTACAGATAAGAAAGCTAAAGATTAGGTGATTTTATTATAGATAGCTAAGTTAGGTAGAAATATTATAGACAGACAGATAGGGCTGGGCTCTCAAAGAGTTAACACAAGATGTAAACTTATTACAACTGTGGCCAGAGGCACATCTGTTGGAGGCCAGGCCTCAAGACAAACGCAAAATGACTAGATTTAAGGTAAGTGGCAACACCTTGTCTAATAAAGTCCGGATAGACATCAGTCACTTCAGTGGGTGACAAGACCCTCAGACTCCTCCCTTACTGAAAAGTCCTTTGTTCTTTCCACATACACTTGCTATGTGACTTGCTTCCTTGTTGGATCAATATTACCTAAGCAGCTATACTTAGAATCTTATTGGTTGAAGATACCCTTAACCCACACTGTACCCACATGGTTATGCTCTATAAAACTCCCTTTGAAAAGTGGGGTCCTTGGCAGCCCACTCAGGGTCTCCCCTGTCTCTTGGAAGCCATATCTCTCCCCCAATCAAATTTCCTACTCTTTATCTCCATTGTTCCTTAGACTTCATTCTTTGGTTATGGAGAACACCAGTTCAGCATACTGGACATCTAATGGGTTAGGAGTTATAATATTTCTCCTATATCACTCCTCTATTATATTTGGAAGCCCAGCGAGATAATTGGAAGGAGCTAAGAGTTTGCTTTTGTTTCATAGATTCTGAATTGTGACTTGCATAGGTAATCAAAAATTTTTATGCCTTGTCTTTGTCAATTGCTTACACCTTGAATTGTATTCCTTTTCTTTTACATGCATGGTTTGGTAAAATATTGATAAATTTAAGTTGAGAGCATAAAAAGATCTTAATATTTCTTTGATGGGACATTTTGCTTTTACAGGCAAAGTCTTATATTCCTGTTTATGTTGCATTTGGACTCACTAGTTAACCTGTTTGACTTGTCTGTGGTGATTTGCTATTTTATCTTAGCTGCACTAGAGAATAATAGCATCCCCTAGTGGATTATGATATAAAATGCTGTAAAATGGGTCTTCCATAAAATTTTAGTTTATATTTAAAAACTATACATGCCTATTTATGATTAAATCATGGGACCCCTTCAGCCAACTAAAAGACAATAAGTCAACAGCTGTTCTTAAGACTTGAGGAACAGGTTTCACTGAGACAGAGGGACCTTGATTACCCCAATACACCTTTTTCTGATCTCATTTTAGATCTTTTTCTGCCACTTTATACTTTCCTTTTATGGAGGCATGTAAGATTACAGAAAAAGAACTCTGAACTGCCTCAGTTTCCCTTATGATCTGACTTCTGCTGGTGAGGAGGCAATCTTAGTTCTTGAGATTCCCCATTCGTGCCTTTACAGGCTGAGAGTGACAGACAGTGATTCATGAGCAAGTTGTCTCAAATAACTCACCATGAGCATGAAAATAAAAGATCTCCTTTTTCTGATCTCATTTCTGATCTTTTCCTGCCATTTTGTACTTTCCTTTTCTGGAGGCATGTAAGATTATAGAAAAAAGAACCCTGACCTGCCCCAAGTTTCTCCTCCTATCCAGCAACTAAGAACCTTTAAGTTGAGCCCATAGAAATGAGCGTTTGTTAATACCAAAGACAGGAAAGTCATCTTAGATGAAGACAGCTCAGGATGTTTTCTGTCCCTTATAGAACTCATAAACAGTGGTTATTCTTCCAGCTAGTTAAATGCTTTTAGAGCAGCTGCCACGCTTAAATCAGAGAATAGGTTCCCCAGCACCTTTTGGGAATCCCCATTGAAGCCAATGGAAAGTTGAACAGACACACAGCTGGATTCCTTTCCAGAGACAAATCTCTGGTTGCATGGAACCAGGAAAGCCAAAGGCTTACTGGAAGGCAGCACTCTGGTGGATCTTCAAATGTTCCTCAGTGGGAGCTGGTCCTGACAGACTGACTGGCTAACCAGCAGGAAAAAAAATCTCCCCTTATTTATCACCCCTACCTGCACTCCCTCAGTGAGGTGAGAGATAACTTTTACAGTATCCTCTGTCCCAGAGTGGCCAGAGACGACACTATTAGAACTCACTCTTTGGCCTCCATTAATAATTGAGCCACAGGTTTGGACTTTTCTTTCTCTGCTGTAAGTTGGAACCTCCCCTGAAAATTTTTCTCCAACTTTTTAATTTGAGAATTCCTTAACTGGCTAAACTACCTTATTGCTAGACTACCCTCCCTCTAAAAGGTCAGGATAAAACAGCTTGTCCTTCACAGAAAATAAGTGTCAGTGAAGCCATTTACACTTGTGCCTTATATATGCTAAGAGTAAAATGGGGGAGGATGTTTAGTCAGCCTTTCTCTTCTTTCATGTGCATGTAGAAAATTGCTAAATGTGTCTTTACTAACATGGTAAACTGTGGTTGCTGAGAAATAGGTATAAGTTTAACCTGTGAGCTTCAGACACAGAAATTTTAGAATAGACATTTAATAAAACTTAGCCTTATCTTTCTGTTAAGAAAGATTGCCTAGGTAATTAGGGAGACAACATGACTTTGTCTCTGGAGGTGACCTCTTTTGCAGGCTGAGAAGCATTCCAATTTGCCTTTTGATCTATTTTTTTCACTCTCTTTGAAAGAATTAGAAAGCAGTGGTTCAGATCTCTTGGTCATTGATTTCACTAGCAGTGCATCTTCCTTTAAACTGACTATTATTGCTGGAACCAATCGCAGTGTGTACTTCTAGAATCACATGCTAGAGTTAGGAGTATGAGCTTCTGGAAAAGATAGAGTCATGAGTCAGTAAAATGTGGCTAGTCTGACACAACCTATCTTCTGATCTCTCTCCACCTGCTGTAGAGTTGACCACCTCAGTGGAACAACTGAGGTTATAGAAATCAAGTAGAAATTAAAGAGCCTCCAATTCTTTGTCTTGTATTTCAAATGAGAGCTTCAATATCAAAATCTCTTACTCATTTGGAATGTATTCTTAAATACTGGAGATTATCCAACCCTCACATATTGAGAAAAAGCAGTTTAATATTTTCCTGCACCTGTACGGCCTCTGGAGCCAAAATGGAATCCACAGAAAAGTACTGACTATGGTACTATTTCACAACCAGACTTGTACTGTAAGAAAAGGAGAAAATGGTCAGAATTTCCTTATGTTCAGACTTTCTTTGCATTGAGAAATATCCTTACTTATTCCAAAATATAAAGGTAAACCATAGGAAAACAAGACACCTGGGCCTTAAGGTATCCACTAACTTTGAACCTGAATTTTTTATCCCTACACTTTGAGCTCTATGATAAAGTTTCCAAGGCAACCTTAATCAAGCCTTACAACTATTATTAAGTCTGAGGTTTATCCCATTTGCCCTTTGGAGTCTGAGATCCCTCCTACTTACCCTTTGAACGCCAAGGGTGAGGCTTCTAAACTATACCTAATTGAAGCCTCTACTGGGCTATATCCACCCATAACTAATTTTGTTCAAGCCCTCAAGGACAATATCCCTTACAGGAAGTAAGTGGAGAACTCAAACATACTCATGTTCACTTGTCCTTTTTTCTTGGTGACCTCAAACAGGTAAAAGTAGATCTGAAAAAGTTTTCAGATGATTGTAGTAAGCACACTAAGGTCTTCAAAGGACTTATTCAGATCTATGAAATACACTAGAAAGTTGTAATGTTTTTCTTAAATCAAGCATTGACTTCTAATGAGAGACAAGCAGCATTAAAGCTGCTATTATATTTGGAGATGTACATCGTATTATCAATTTTAGAATGCCAGAATACAGGGGGCCAGGGGACTAGCCAGTTCCTATTGGAGCCCAAGCAGTCCCTACATAAAATCTCTACTGGCCTACCAACCAGACAGGAGTCATCTTCGGACATGTATTCTTGAAGGTCTGATAAGAACAAGAACAAAACCCTTCAATTATTTTAAATTGTCAACTATTCATCAGGAAAAAGTGAAAATCCATCTGCTGCCTTAGATCATTTACAAGAAACATCGATAATACATAGATCCCTGGTTCCTGATTCAGTAGAAGGACAGATTATTTTTAAAGACAAATATATTACCAAGTCAGCCTCAGATATTAAGAAAAAAGCAACAAAATATGGCTGTTGCTCTAGATAGCTCACTTGCTAGTTTAGTGAAAATTGCCTCCTCACTATTTTATAATTGAGATCAAGAGGAGACCAAGGGAAGAAAACAAAGAGTTCAAGAGAAAATGGCTGCCTTGGATGTTGCCTTAAAAGAAATAGACCCTAACTCTAATTCTCAGAATCTAAGAAGAGCTTGACAACTAAACTCACCTGCTAATGCTGTTGAACGCCAGGCCAATTAGGAGATATTTAACAAGAGGCTCCTTGATCCATGCAGAAGAAACCTAATTGCAGAAGGAACCGATGGATGTCAGACTGCTCTCTGAGGCACAGGCCCCGGAACTCAGACCCACCTTACCAGCTGATCTAGCAAGACTGAAGTGTCCTGGGGCACTCTCTGTATTCTGCCTCTGGCCAGGTTGTCATCTCCATGGAAGAGCCCCAGGTAATCATGACTATAGAGAGAAAGAAACAAGCTTATTGCTGGACACTGGTGCATGTTTCTCAGTCCTTCTTTTCAACCCTAGTCTTCCTTCCAGGTGTCATACCCCTGTGAAAAGAGTCACTGGATAGGAGGTAACCAGCTATTTCTCACAATCTTTAGGCTGTAACTGGGATGGCTTTCTTTTTACATGTTACTTTTTAATTATATCTGAAATTTTAGTTACCCTCCTGGGGAGAAATATTTTATCTTATTTAGATACCATAACATATATGCCCCCACATCAAGTATGCTATCTCCCCTTGGGGAGATAGAAATAAATCCTAAAGTATGAGCAACTTACAGTAGAATAGGTAGAGCAATAAGAGGTGCTCCATTGCAAATACATCACAAAGATCTCCCTATTTTTCCTCACCAGTGACAATACACTGTAAAGCCTGAAGTTAAGAGAGGATTATTGCCTACAATCATAATTTAAGGGCACAAAGTTTACTTAAAGTGTGTGATAGCTCATGCAACACTCCAATCTTGGGAGTTCAAAAACTCAGTGTGGAATGGAGGATGGTACAAGATCTTAGATTAATAAATGAGGCAATAGTGCCAATCCACCAGGTGGTACCTAACCATACAGTTTTCTCAAATCCAGGAAGATATCAGTTGGGTTTTCAGGGTTAGATTTTAAAAATGCTTACTTTTGTATTCCTTTACACACTGGCTCCTAGTTTCTTTCTGGCTTTGGAAATCCTCATGACCAGACCTCTTCATTGACTTGGACTAGGCTTCCTCAAAGGCTCAAAAACAGTTCCCATCTTTTCAGACAAATGCTTTCCCATGACATGGCATGTTTTGAATTTTCCCAAGATACGGTCTTAAAATATTATAATGTACTGTTATGTGCCCCTTCAGAAGAGCTCTTTAACCAAGTAACCTATGCTCTGCTGAATTTTCAAACAGAGAAGTCTCTAGATCTCTAACTCTCTAGGTCTAAGTCACAACTTTTAGCCTTGAGATAAAATACTTGGGCCTTATTATATCTAAGAGAACTTAAAGACAAGGGGGAAAAAAGAATTAAGCCAATATTTTTCTTCCTGCAACCTAAGACTCTAAAACAGCTAAAAGAAATCCTAGAAATTAGGGGCTTTTGTTGCATTTGGATAACAGGATATGGTGAGGTTGTACAACCCCTCTATCAGCTTGTAAAGGAAGCCCGAAAGTGAGATATCTGTATTTTAACCTGGCAACCTGATTTGCAAACTGCATTCCAGAAGCTTAAACAAGTGCTTCTAAGAGCTCAGCATTGAGCCTATTGACAGAACACTGTTTCAGTCTGTATGTTGATGAAAGGTGGGGGATGGAATTGGGAGTGCTTATGCAGAATTGAGGAGCTACTCAACAGCCTGTAGGGTATCTGAGTCATGAATTGGACATCATAGCAAAAGTATGGCCTTTGTGCCTTAGAGCTATGGCTGATATAGCTCTCCTAGTACCAAAGACATCCAAGCTGAGTTTACACAAAGATCTCACTGCACATGCACCTCACATGTGGCACCTGTTTCTTCCAGAGGGAGTGTATGGCTATCAGACAATCAACTTCTTAAATATCAGGCTCTATTTTTAGAAGGAGAAGCCATTCAAATAAAGACATGTTCTTCCTTAAACCCTGCCACTTTTCTCCCAGAAAAGGAGGAAATTGAAGCTAAAAGACATGAAGGACAAAAGGTCAATAGTTATACTGATTTAAAGTATGCTTTCCTAGTGTTGCATGCCAAGACAGCCATATTGAAAAAAAAAAGAAATTATCCAACAGTCAATGGATCTTCTACAAAGTATCATAAGGAGATATATGAACTTTTATCATCTGTCTATATGCCCTCCAAGGTGGTGGTAATCCACTGTAGAGGACACCAAAAAGGAGTTGATGTAGGTAATCAACTGGCTGATGTATCTGCAAAAGAAGCTGCTGGACCTTCCCTGGTTTTCAAACCCTCATGATCTGGGAAGGGTCCTTTAATCATTCTCTAGTTGAGAATCAAATATTCTCAACTAGAAATCAAATGGGATCTCTCCCATGGGTGTCAATTCCCTTCCATCAGAATGGTTCCAACTAGATAATGGTAAATTGTTACTTCCTGATGCTAGTTAATGGAAAATTATTAAGTCTTTACATCAAACCTTTCACTTTGAGACTTGTCAGATGGTCTATCCATAGAAAAGGGACTCTTATTGACATAGGGGAATGAAACTCCCAACCTACTATGTCCAGGACGAGCTCATGTTCTCTAAAATCAAAGAATATTTAGGGTATCAGTCTTCAGGATACAGGTGCAAATGTTTGGCCTTTTGTCTTGAGGTCTGGTCCACAGCAGGAGGTGTCAGCTTCCCAGGCAGTTGCCAGGTGTCTGCCCTTGCTCTATTAAGGACCTAGCCCTATCACACTGCCTATAATAATTTTAACTAACTCAGCTGCCTGCAATATTATGACAATACAACAGATAGTTAAGGCAAGTTAAGGGCAATCCTCTTAACTGGACGATAGCCCCTCTAGGTATACAGAGGTGTGATAAATACCCTGGAGAAGATTGGCAGCTTCATTTTACTCATATACAAAAAAGTTAGGAGGGCCAGGGATTTAGCTCAGTGACTTAAGAGCCTGCCTTATAAGTGCATGGTCATGAATTCAATCCCCAGTACCAAAAAAAAAAAAGTTAGGGACACCAATACTTATTGTTCTGGGTAGATACTTTCTCAAACTGTGTTGAGGTCTTTCCTTGCAGAACAAAAAAAAACACAAAAGGTGATAAAATTTTGGTCTCAGAAATCATCACCAGATTTGGACTTCCTGAGAATATACAGAGTGATAATGGATCTGTTTTAAAGCAATGAGGTGTCTCTCAAGCACTGGGCATTGTCTATCACCTCTATGATGCATGGAAGCCACAAACATGGCAGAAAAAATAAATAAGATCCTAAAGAGACATCCTCACAAAATGATTCAGGAAACCCTCTTACAGTAGCCTCAGTTACTACTGATAGCTCATCCATAAGAAATGTACCTCTAATTCTAATCCTCAGTCCATTCAAAATGCCTCATGGACACCTTTTCTCACTAATGATTTTTTCTTTGATAGAGAATTGGATGCCTTACTAAAAAAGATGTTACATCACTGACTAAATTCCAACAGACTCTTCAATAGCTAATGAAAGCTCAGCCTAAGAGAAGGGAAATCCCATATTCCAACCCAGAGATTTAGTACTGATAAAAGTCTCTTCCCTCATCATTCTCTTCCCTAGGACCAACTTGTGAAGGACCATACACCATGATTTTTTCAACTCCATCAGCTATCATGGTAGCATCCATGGATTCCTGGATACTCCACACCCAACTCATTGCTGGAAATCAGACTCATTGCTAAGTGTGGGCAAACATCCAAATACTACCATGAGCCACTAGAGTGCTTAAAATTCTCATTTTAAAAAAATGGTATTCAACACAGTTCTCAGATGAAGAAATATGAATGGCAAATAAATACATGAAAAAATGTTCATCATCATTAGTCATTAGAGAAATGCAAATTAAAACTACACTGAGATTCCGTCTCACCCCAGAAAGAATGGCCAGAATAGTAAAAACTACCAACAACCAATGCTGGAGAGGCTGTGGGGGAAAAGGAACTCTTCTGCACTGTTGGTGGGAGTGTAGA
>PVJX010039970.1:0-15475 GCA_004027295.1 Dolichotis patagonum | reverse complement strand
AGCTGCACGCCGGGCTGTTCAGCTCCGGGCTCCAGCGGCTCAAGCCAGTCACTTTGGCTCGGATCGCTTGTTCAGGTCGGGTGGAATTCAGGCGTCTCGAGGCGGGTGCTGTGCTCGCTGATCTTATCTTCACTAATAGTAGCCCCAGGACCTCTTATTTGAGCGGGTTTTTGCGCTTTAGTTTCTTTCTGTGTTGTGAGAGTCTATCTCTCTCTGTTTGGGTCTCTCCAGGGTGTTTTACTCTGGCATTTGGGCTGTCTCTCTCAGAGAGGGTCTCTTTCCTGCTACCTACCAGTCCGCCATCTTGTCTCTTCTCCACAAGGTTTCCTTTTTAATGTTTACATAACACGAGTGAGTGAATTTAAAGTTTAAGTAAACAATTCAACATACGTGGACCTGGAAAAAATTGTAATAACCTTGAGAAATGCTGCATAGGACCACCTTCTTTTTTTTTTTTTTTTTGGTACTGGGGATTGAACTCACAACCTTGTGCTTGCCAGGCAGACACTTAAGCCACTGAGCTAAATCCCCAGCCCCCAGGACCACCTTCTTGCCAGCATCCCTTTCCTATCACTGAACTTTATTTGCTCCTGGATGTCACATAACTGCTTCATCTGTGCAGATCTTTTCCCGAGCCCTCTCCTTTACACAATCTGTGACCACCTGTGTCCATTTTCTTTTGGATACTGTTGTTTTCTTCATCATGTCTGAACCGAACATCTCAGAGCCCATGGAATCCTAGAGCTACTGCAGGTGGGGAAGGGAACGTTTGTTTAGTATCTGCTGCTTGGCATGCTAGCATACATTCTCTCACAGTCTTCCAAGAATCCCTACAATTAGCATCTCCACTTTGTAACCATAGAAATGGAGGCATGTGAAATTTAAACAGACTCAAGTGCAATGGCTATAGAAGATGTAAAACTGAAAACCCACACCTGTCACCTTTTTGCCATGGAAGTCCTACCAGACCGGTTCATCTTCTAGATGAATAAAGGGAGAGAAGTAGAGATTATCAGCCATACTCCTCATTTTGTGTATAAAGAAAATGCAGCCCAGCAAACTGGTGAGGTGTACCTGAGCCGGCCTGCTGGCCAGTGGCCACTGCATTGCTGGGTAGAGTCCATCCGTTCTCCGACCATTCTGAATGCAGTCCTGATGTCATGTTCTACGGTCCCTCTTGGCCTACCCCCAACAATAGTGTTTTCCCAATCTGCTGTCATCTTTCTTTCACCCTCTGGTCCAAACTGTTGTGGCCTCCTTCCTGGAGCACTGCAGTGGTCTCCCACTTTGGTCTCATGTTTGTGAAGACTGCTTTACATATGTGCCTTCCTAAAACACAGCTGGGAACCTGTCAGTCTTTGATCACGAACTGTCATCAGTTTAAGTCACCATGGCCCTTGCATCCCAGGTATAACATCCTCAATGTGAAGCATGGATTCTTTAGCCTGTCATGCGAGACCTGCTTTAATTTAAACCTTACCTGCCTATCCAGATTTATCTCCCACAATGCAAATGCTTAGAGAGGTGCTTGACCCCTTGCTTCTGGGAAGCCTTATTTCCTATGTGGAGGTCCCCTCACCCAGCCTTGGCTCCTCCCAACATCCTCAACCCTAGCCCTGTCAGTAGCTCTTTCTTCAGATCCTTCCACCCTTTGGCATCTGCATACTCATTGGCAAACAGCACATGTGACCCTGAGTTATGGTTTCCCTGTGTGATGCATGTCTGTCCTATTCCTTGCTTGGACCATGAGGCCTTGGAGGGCAGGGCAGCATCTTGTACCCTTTGGGGCATTTTAATCGACACATCATATTTGTATGTCTTTATGGTACAATAAATTCAGTACAGTAATTCAGTGTATGTATGGAATGTACTTAGCAAATCAATGCAATGACCAAGTCAGGCTCAGGGTAATGAGCATTTCTACCTCTTCAAATGTATATCATTTCTGTGTATCAGGAGCCCTTAGACTCTTCTTCCTTTCTTGAAATATATTGTAGATTGTTGTAGGTGATAGTCACCATGCAGTGCTGTAGAACAACAGAACTGATTCCTCAGCTCTTTGGTACCTGTTAGCCAATCCCCTACTTTCTCCTTCCTAGTCTTGAGTGACTTTGTCTTTTCTCCTATGAGACTGACTTTCTTAGCCTCCACATATGAGTAAGAACAAAGTTCCTTGCTCAGAACTGCCTTCATCCTTTAAAGGTAAGAAAACCCCACGCTAAAGAGAACCTCAGTTCTGCATCAGCTCCAGGTGTCTGATGCTGGGATGTTGAGGGTGCACCTTCCCCTGACACCCAGCCTCTTAAAGGACTGTCGAGTTACTGTCTCTCATCCCCAGACTGTAATGAGAGGCTAAGCACCGAATTACATGGGCTACACTCTGATGAAATTCAAGCTGACGTCCCTAGATCCAGGCTGAGACCATAATCTGAAATAAGCATCTCACGCCTGGGCTGCAAGCTGACAGGAAGATAGCAGAGGCTGTGTCTTTCATGTTTACGAGCTTATGCCTTTTCCGGCTGGGTGAGACTGAGCTTGGTTGCTGATGTGTTTAAAAGGCTGATAAGGGTGGAAGCCTTGAGTAGCCATGGAATAAAAGGCAGAAGGAGTAGTGGTGTAGGGTGATAGCAAACAGCTCCCATCCATAAGGGTGCCTTCTGATGCAAGTGCTAGAAAACTTGACTCAAAACGGTTTCAACAATAAAGACGCTGGTGTCTCACGTCCAGGAAGGCCCAATTCAGGGAGGCATCAATGTTACTTAATTCCCTGGTTCAACAGATTACTCAGACCCCAGTCTTTTCAGCTTTCCTCTTTGCCACCCACAGAATGTTGCTCATGCCCTCAACTTGTAGTCCTCATGGTCTCAGGTGACACCAGCCCAGACCTCAAGGACACATGACATAAGTGTGTCCAGCTACAGAAGGAATTAGAATGCTTTCGTACCTGTATACCTCTTTGTTTCTATCTTTTAAAACCCAGGAGAAAATTTCCCTTTGTGTCACACTAGCAGGGTTGGGTCTCATGGGTTCAGTGGATTCTGTGGCCAGAGGATTCTGGTGAGGAACAAGATGTCCTCTTCTGGATTAGATTAGACTTTGGTTTACAGCCAGCATACAGATGAATGGCCAGATTTTACCAGCTGTGGAAAGTCCACATAGCAGCTACGTATACAGATTTCCATCCATAGAAACGCGGAGTCTCAGGTCAGGTGGGGTCTGAATGTCAAAGGGTTGCTTATCTTTCTGGAATTTCACACAAGAACCAGATATTCAATGTAGCCCTAACCAAGCCCCAGTGTACATCCTAATTGAAATTAGAGCTACCTGAAAGGCAAGCTGGTGAAGTCCAGTTTCCTCTATAATCACAAAAAAATGAAGAAAAAATTAAATGTAGAATCTTAACACTATTGCTTACTAGCTGCATGACTTTATGGGAAATTTCATCACTTTTTTGATCAGTTTGCTCAAGTATGTAAGGGGGATAATATTTTGTATTTATCATGGATATTAACTGTTAGTACTAGAGCTAA
The DNA here is from genome assembly GCA_004027295.1 of Dolichotis patagonum. Lineage (NCBI taxonomy): Eukaryota > Metazoa > Chordata > Mammalia > Rodentia > Caviidae > Dolichotis > Dolichotis patagonum. Next base: position 11,945 of record PVJX010039970.1, on the reverse strand, counting down.
AGTATCCAGGCTTAGACTATTGTTAATGGAAGCAGTGATACAGATGTGTTATATTACTCACTTTCCCATCATTGGGACAAAATAAACAATATTCACAACTTAAAGAGGAGTTTATTTGACCCACTGCTTCAGAAGGTTCGGTCCTTGGTCACTTAGCTTTAAGGCAGGAACTTTATGGGGGACGGGCACGATAGGACAAAGCTGTCAATCTATGGCAGCCAGGAAGCAGAGAGAGAAGAGGAGAGGAGGGGAGGGGAGGGGAAGGGAGGGGAGAAGGGAGCAGAAGGGGGGGAGGGGTAGGGCGATAGCCAAAGCCGTGCAGCAGTGACCCACCTCTCCCAATGACGTCCTACCTCCTAAGAGCACATTCAGCTATGAACTCACCACTGATGAATCTAGTGCCCTCATGATCCAATAACCTTCCCAAATCCCCACCTCTGAACATATGAGACTTTGGGGGGCATTTCAGATTAAAGCATAACAGTGGTGGTGGCAGTAGTTGTTGCGGTAGTAGTGATAATTATAGTGTCAATGATGTGGTGGTGGTAGTGTTAATAAGGAGGAGAAAAACATGAAAGAATGGAAGAGGAGTAAAAGGAGGAGAAAACTATTTGCCCTTCCTTCTTCACAGGGGGTTGTGGGGCTCAACATGAAAGTGATAGAGAGAAGGACCTTGTAAACCGTACAGTTCTGCCCAGTGAGTTGTCACTGTGGTGAGTGCACATGACTGGCAAACCTCCCAAGTCCATGGAAATTTTGCTTCCTTCACTTTCACTCACCATAGCTGAAATAACTCACATCAACAGATGTTGAACTGGCCAGTTACCAGAGATGGAGATAATGTGTGGAGCCATGGGCCTAGAGGCTCTAAAGCCGGATTTGAACCTGTTCCTGTGGATGCTAGGCCAAAGGAGGGAGGTGAGCGTGAATGTTTGGAATACATGGAACCCAGCAAATAGGACTCAGGAAGTGTTTGCTGTTGTTTTATTTTGCTTAAGTGGCTTTGACAGTATAAAGCCAATGTGGGCCCTCAAGTTCTGGGATTTGTCAGTTAAGAGGATCAAAAGAGGACAAGTGTGTATGCTAGAAATTAGACAGTTCGTGTGGCCAGGGAAAGCGAAGACGGAGAGGCAACTGGGGAAAGCAGAGTCAGGACCTTTGGAAAGGACAAGAGAGCCACCAGGCAGGGACGCTGTGCCCACTCTACACAGATGTGCTGCACACCTCGTGTGCACCAGCAATGGCAGGGCGAGTGTGAGGCCCACAGCAGTGACAGTGTTACCACCTGAGTGACAATGCTGTGTGGTTTCTAATTTTCAAAATTACTCAAGGATAAGTGTAATTATTCCCATTCCACTGAAGAAGAAACCAAAGTTTAGAAAGAAGATAGAGCTTGTCACAGGAAAAGTTCAGTCCCAGGTGTGTGACTTCAGAGCCCTTTTTCTCTAACATTTTGCCTTTCGTTAAAAATACCTCTTAACCAAAAGTTACAAATACACCTGCTTCTGCCCTGCAAGTGCTTGGTCAAATGTCTTTGAGTAGTAAAACTACCTAGCTGTCCAGCCGGGATGCTGCCTTTGTACCTGAACAATGAATGGTGGGACCAGAATGGAGTGGACAGTGGCATGAGGTGACAGATGGTCCTATTTCCTGGAGCCAGGTGTTGGTCCAGCTGATTAAAGTAATGCAGGCAGATATTAGAGTTTAAAGCCACTTCCATACCCGCTTCCCCCAACTGGGAAATTACCTAGGCCACAGGTCACTAAGCAAATGCCCATGGTCCCCAGGAGTAATTCAGCCGTGACTGGTAATATCTGTCACCCTCTTCACTCCATTACCCTCAAAGGAAACAGATTATCTATCTTTTTATCTTGAAGAGGAAAGGGCTGCAGCCATTATCTGGTGGCCAGATATGGCTGATGATAGGAGGGCAGCCTCACCAAGAACAAGGGGCCTGGGAGGGGGAAGATCAAGTGGAGAAGGGAGGAGACTGTCCTCTCTGACATCCAGGCTTCTTTTCCCCTCCAAGAGGATCATACAAACAGCAATATGACAAATGTTGACATTTAAATCTAAATAGAAGCAAATGGCCATGCTTGCTGTTCTAGGGGTTTTCAGTTAAAGACACACAGACTTGGATTGCCCCATGGTGTACAGTTTCCTGTCACCTACAGGAACTGCCTGGGGAAGCAAGGCTGAGTGTCTGGGCCATGGCAGGGAACCGCAAAGGCCCGAGGGAATGAGCAGAGCGGTTCCCGATATCTGTGCTGCCCACGCTGCTGAGCACCTGGCTGGGAGCAGGGGCAGCTGGGGCCAAACTGGCCTCTAGAGACAAAGACCTAAGTGCAGGAAATTAGTAAATGAAAAAGTCACTTCAACTCAGCATCATAGGCAAGCACAAAGCTATAGAACAGCGTGTGTGTGTGTGTGTGTGTGTGTGTGTGAACTGAGCTACTGTAAAAGCAGTGAAACTAGCATCTTTTTCAACTCACCCAATTGCAATTGCTACTTGCACTCATTAAATAGGTGAAGCATTTTTTTCAAGGCTGCTTTGATCTTGAACCAGTAAATGGTTTTTCCGGGCCCTTTGACCTGAGTAGAGTCTGACCAGACCGTCCAAACCATCAGGCACCCTCTAAATGAAGTTTTTGTGTGAGGTCTCTGGGGAGGGCCAAGAGCCCACCCTGACATTGCCTGCCTCCCTGCTCAGCCCGCTTCTTCCTGGGTTCAGATTCCGGCCTCTGCCCAGGATCCCACTACCAAAGGCAATGCTTTCGGCTTTCTAAGCGTTCACCCCATTATGTATCTACTATAGATTCAAGCCTGACCCCAGGTGTTTCAGATGGAGACCCATAAAGCAGTGAACAACCTTTAAAACCCCAAAGAATGCCTCTTTTTCTTTTTTATTGTGGTAAAATGTGTAACGGGAAACTTGCCACTCTAACATGTTAAGTGTGCAGTTCATAACAATTAATTGCATTTGCGATGTGGTGCACCCATCATCACTATTTCCAGTTTTCCATAGCCCCAAACCAAAACTCTGTGCCTGTTAAGCAGGAGCTCCCCATTCCTCCCTCTGCCCAGCCCCTCGTGCTGACTGCCCGTCATCTACTTCATCCTGGTACGTTTGTCAAGTCTTAGGTATTTCACACAAGTGGGATCATACAGTATTTGTTCTTTGGTGACTGGCTTTCACTTAACACGGTTCTTCCACAACGTGCCATGTATGAGCACTAGTAGAGGCCCAAGTGGGGTAAAGATTTTAGTGTAGGATTCCTGCTGCCCACACTGCCCACCGCACCTTGGAGATGGTCCTTTGCCTCCCAGTGGCTGCTGCTGTGCACAGTGACCCACAGGTTTGTCTGTCCATGAAGAGGGACGGCTGCCCTGTAGTAGAAGAAACACCAGACCTGCTGTGAAGGAACCCAGGTGCTCATCCGTCGGGCTAAGCGTGGGCCTTGAACACGTCATCTCGCTGTACCATAGGGAGAGGGGAATGTGTACCCACCTGACCCAGCTTTAAGGATTCTCCAGGTCTGTCGGTGTCTCAGAGGCCGATGTGGGAAGGTGACCTGGGCAAAGCAGACTCTTGGGAGGTTTCTGTGACATATGGAATGAAGGCCTGAGAGAAGAACTGGTGAGTGAGGAGCAGAGATGTTACAGCTTCTTGGCTAGAGAGCAGACAAGGGACTGTATGTTGATGTCAGGTTGAATGGTGCTTAAGTTATGAAACAATCTGGAATGCAATGTGCTGCATGAAGTGTTATTATTTTGGTCATTGTCTTTGTGCCTTTTACTAAGATGAAATTGTGTAACTGAGCTTTTCATCAATTCTGTTTGCTGTAGAATTCTTAGCAGCTTTGATAAATACACTTATATAAATTTAAGGACGTACACATAGGCTCCCTGGATAGGAATTCTCATAGCTGAGATGGGTTACACAGCAGATCTGAGCCATGGAGTGTTCCACACAATAGAGAGAGCATCTCACAGCTCTCCTGTTTGTGACCCGTGCTGCGGAAACGGGCACACACAAATAGACATTGTATGCCCTCTGTGATTGTCCTTGTCCTAGGAGATCTACTCTGGCACGGCTTCTGCTCACAAGGAGTTTGCATTCTTCCTAAAACACAAATATTAATAATCTCACCAATGATGGGTATTTTTATCACGGTAGTTACTGTTATTTCTGGCGATCCTTGAAAATGATGAAGAGGCCTTTGCCCGATTCATTCTGTGTCCTGGAATCTCACTGTGCTTTAGCCAGGTCTGCATACCAACCAAGGCTCAGCATCCTCACTTGCTATGGGATTCTGGAGGGACTTCAGAAGTCCCACTTTGGAAGTGGTATTCCAAGTTATAAGAAAGAGCCACAAAAGCAGTGATCTTATACATGAAGTTGACAGAAGTCTTCCGTGCTGGGCAGTGAAAGGGAGCCGCTTTTGTGCTGTGTAGTCCGTCCACATCCCATCAGATTGGCTGCCTGGGTTCTGCCTTGATCAGGACCACCAAGGCAACTCAACCCAGGGGATTGGCATGACCCTGCCCTGGTTCAGGAGAGGGTGGAATATCAGAGCTCCATACTAGCTTCCTCCATCTACACCTGCTCCCAAAGCAGCCTGGGGAACCTAGGGCTCTCTGAGCACTGCACATTTTTAAAGTCCATTTACAGATGAGAAAATAGAGCCAGAAAAGTCAAGTGACTTGCCCAAATACACAACCAGTTGATACCAGAATCAAAATAAATGATTATTACTATCAAAATTTGGTCGTGTCTGTCCTCTCGGAGTTTATGATGAAGTAGGAAAGATAGCACATGTATACATGCAAAGGTTCATAGGAAACTAAGACAGTTGAGGTCCTTAGAATGCACCATAATTCCCTGAACTGTAGCTCTCTCTCCATTTAACTTTGATGAATATTTCAAACATAAATGCAACCAGGGTCCCCCAGTTGCCATTAGTGGAGCTAAGAAATGAGCAGGATAGGTGGAAAGAAAGGTAAAAGAAGATGGCGATATAAAGCAAGCAACAAGGGGAAAAATAGTATTGAGTTGGAAGAGAGAGTGTTAGGAAGGAAGAAGACAGAAGCCAATTGCCAGGCAGTCATTCTGCCTGCTCCCAGGCAACTGGGGATCCCCCATTGTTAGAGAAGCAGAGTCTTCCAGATGCCCTGAGCAATCCACTCTGGCCCATTTGCAGCGCAGAGTCTATAGGGTTTGCTTTCTCCTTTGGCTTCTCACCTCTCCTCTGCTCTTTCCAACCTTAGCACAGAATGGTGGGAGCAAGAATTTTCATCTCTTCCAGCTGGCTTCCAAAGTTTCCTCATCCCCAAGATCACAGAAAAGACCAGTCCACCTACTTGACTGTTGGGTGCCTTCCCCGTGACTCTCTAACTGCTTAGCATTCAGGAGGGCACCAAGCACTTGTTTGAAATATTTAGCAAAGTTGTATGGAGAGAGCCAAACTATCTGAGTTTCCTGTCAGCCTTCCCACGTGTACATGTGCTAACTTTCCAGCTGCATTATAGGTTCCTAGACGACAGACAATCAAGTCAAGGAGGGCTGTAAAGGACTATGGGTCACAGGACTAGAGGCATGAACATCGTGACACCGGTCTTTGAACTTGCTGCTCACCACTCTGTACGCATTCAACCTTGGATGTCCTGTGGCGATACAATCCATGCTGTGAAGGGACTGACCACGCTGTTTCAATTGCTCAGTTTTTTGCTTGTTTGTTTGCTTTGTTTTGTTGGGGTTTTTTCTTTTGTTTCATTTTGTTTTTACTTTTTATGTAATTCTGTAAGGGCTCACATTCACCTAGGGTCAGAGTAGGTGACACTGCCCTTTCAGTCAGCCTACTGAAGCAGTCACGGACTGCTACTGCAGTCTGTGCCCCTTCTCTAAATTCTTTTTTAATTATTAAATCTTTTATTGAAGAAGGTACACAAAACCACCTATGTACATAGTCCCAGGTGACATTACAAGCAACCTTTCTTTAGTCTTATAAAACCTGGCCTTCTTTGGCATAGTGGCCTAACCATTTCAACAATAGTGCTTCAGTTAACTTGGTTCCTTTTCTCTGAGGCTCAAAATAAAACTGATTTCTTCTTGGGTAAGGAGCTGAATTGAGAGTCTGGCAAGTGAAGAGAGCCACGTTTTTCTATGGACCACCAGCAGCTTTGTGAGCCCAGGGATAGGTCTGAAGCTCAGCCAGGGAGATGAAATGCTTCATTATCTGAGCAACTGTACGTCCACCATGAGCCACTGGGGGTTGTCCTCTTTGCTGCATGGGTCCTGATAGGGATTGTTTTTCTCAAACTGCGTGTGATCTTGTCAGCCTCCTTTGCAATCCTCATAAGTGCTGTCATGCCTGGTTCTTTGCAGTTACTGTGATAGAAGAAGGCTTCATCCTCCAGCTCCAAAGAAGTTACAAGCCTGGGTGTTTCAAACACCACCCAGCAGGCTATTTACTTGGGCTGTGCACATCTATACTTCTCTCTAGTCAACTCTCTGGCTCCAGCTTCATCAGCCAGTAGTTGCTTAGAGTCATCTCAGTTTTTTGAGTCTGAAATCTTCTGTACTAGCAGTCTCCATTTGAGCTGACGTCTCAACTGAATTCTAAGTTTTGGTAAGTTTTTCTGATAGGCCTCTCTTATCCAGTCATTGTGCTCCTCTCCATGCCCTCGGGGGGCCTCTTCTCGGAATTCTTGTCCACAGGCCTTCTTACTGGTTCCTGGAACACTTCAGTTCTATGTTGAATCCTTAAGCAACTTAGTGTGAGCAGTCTAAACCCAACCAGGTCCTTGGGAATAAGCGGGCACCAGTGAAAGAGGTATCTCTGGCACCCAGCAGGCAGGACAAGCTAAAGGGAATTTTGGACTGAAGTTCAAGAAGTCTTGTCTCCTGTTCTTTCATGTGCCTCTCTGGGCTCAGTGTCTTATCAGCTCGTAGTTTTTCAGGTGAGCAGGGTACTTAAAAAACCTGTAAGATTCCTTTTATCACCCAGACTCCATGATTTTAAGCAGGGTCCTGTAACTTCTGCCTGGAGATAAATTCCCTTGATATGAAGGGGCTGTCTTTGGGATGAGGTTACTGGCGGGTTAGCTGTTTAAATGCAAATATATAGCAGCTGTTCTTTGCTGGGTGGGATCCAGGCTCAGCCTCTTTCCTTAGTCTGCATGCTCTCCGAGGGGACCCTCATTCAGCCTTGCCCTGAGCCCGACTCTGCCCTGAGCCCCGCTCTGGCATCTCATGGACAGTCAGAGTGTCTCCAATTCAGTAGGTCCCATAACTGTTGTGTCCATCTTCTTCCCAACAGCGTCCTGCTAAAGGTCCCTGTTCGGTATGAGGCATCTCTATCCACATGATCGCACAAACTAGAAACCCCAGGGCAGGGCAGTTGGTGTGGCTTTGTCTCTGCCATTGCCTCTTCCCTCAGCCCCACATGCAAGCAGAAACCAAAGTGCATTCTTACTCTCTCTCAAATCCACCTGCGTCCCACAGTCCCAGTCCCACTGCCTCTACCTTTGCTTATGCCTCTGTGGCACTACTTCAGGTCACTTCTCACCCCCACCACCCTTTCTCCAGCCAACATACCTCCGATGAGGTCCTTCCCAATCTCCTTACAATGGAGCCCAAGCCTCCAGGTATGGCCACAGAGCCTCTGGCCATCTTGCTCCTGCCTGCCCCTGGCCTGTTCCCTCTATCCCCTCACTCTAGAAAAAGCAAACGTGTGGCTTTCTGCCTCATCAGTTCTCCCTCCACCTGTGTACCTGACCCATGCCCAAATTTCTGCATCCCCTAACCTCCTTGCCTGGATGGTTCTTCCTCCTTTTTTGATTCAATCAGATGTCCTTAACCTGGAAAGCCCTTCTTTGACTAGCCATGCTTGTTTCCAAAACTCCACTTACCCATTGTACTAGAATCATCTGACCCCTTGCACCGCTCTTCTCAACACCCACGTAACAGGAGATCATGGAGCTCTGTTTCTGAGCTCTTTTCTTGAAGCTTCAGCACCCAGCAGCATACAAGAATGTCTGTGTGTGATCGAATGTATGATTAAGTGGTTTGTGCTTGTTTAAGGAGATCCTACTGCATCTGTGTGTTATGTGCAAGGGTCTGGAACACGTCACGTAGGGTAAGGAACAGGCTTTCCTGAAAAAACTTACATAAGCCAAAGCTCAATAAGAAGTCACAAGTCCCCTAAGCCTGCATCCCACAAAGTGGTGTGGCAGGTCCAGGATACTGCTGAGCCTGAGAATCTGCATTCCCAAGGGGGCTCCTCGGTCCCCATGGCCCTCAACTTTATATGGGGCAAATTAAGCAAAGGAAAGTGATCTTTGTGTATGAGAGAATAAGCAGACTGCTTGGTGCCAGGCCGTCTGGATTGGGATGCCAACTGTTTATAAGAGGCTGACTGGGAATGCCAGCTTCCTAGCATACAGGACCCTCAGAGCCTTTGAGCCTTTACTATTCTCCCTGTGAGGGAAGAGGAGACTCAGAGATTAGCATCTGTCTCCTCCAGAAAGTTCACTGTCTAGACAGCCCAGAGGGAGCTCCAGGGTTGAGTTCTGACACTGTACCTGTTTTTACACAGTAGTCACGAATGATTGGATGGATGGATGGGTGGGTGGGTGGGTGGAGGCATGCATTGGCAAGTGAACCAAAAGTGTAAAAGCAAGCTCATATGTGAATACATGAAGACACCTGACACCCAGTGGTACCAAACTTGTGTTTGGTTTCTGGGGGTACATACAGGGATATCCCTGTTACTTGGTGCTAAACACGAAATTTCTGAACTTTCATGGTGCTGAGGTGAGTGGAATGGGACTGAGTGGCTGTTTAACAGCTAGCACCTCCCCCTGACAACTTCCATGAGCATCCGCAGGTTGCACTGGGCCCTTTTGTAACATGTCTTCCCTTTCATTACTGCCCTCGTGCACACTCTAACCCTACATCACCTAATTTGAAAAGACTGATGCTCCCACCCATGTGGACTATTCCCAAGTCACAGTTCAAAAACAGCCACAACATCAAACCAATTTTATGTTGCTAAAATGGATGGAAAATAAAGCACGTGTCTGTCTCTGAGATGCTGATTAGGCCTTCATGTGAACCAGCGGTCCTTAAACGTCCAGGTGTTGTCACACACCTGGAAGCATCTCTAACGCACGCACAGGAGATCTGCTGCAGTGGGGCTTGGCAGAGCCCATAATTCTGCAGTTTTTGCCTCAATGCTCTCAAACTGTTTCAGCCAGAGCTGGCCACAGTGAGGCCAGCACTCACCAAAGGTCTAAGAATGGGTGACAGTGCCTGGGGACACAGAGTGGCTGTCCTGCCGAGCCACCTGTTGGGCTTCTAGTACCCCAGACTGGGGCACTCTCCCAGCAGGCTGGGCAGGAGGACGTGGGATTTCTTGGGCCTCGCCTCTGTGAGGTGAGGGTGGACTAGGGCATCTGAAGTGAGCTCCTTCTACCCAGCAGAGGGCAGAAAGGAATTTGAGGGTTCTGCACTGAGGGCCTTCTAGGCGTGTGGAGCTTCTGCCATGCTTCGGAGGACCTGCACCCAAGTGCAGTGCAGTTGGGTTCTTCTGTGTCTGAGAGAGACAACTGAAGCTCCTGCAGAGGCGACCAGTGGGGCATGACGGTGAGCAGGCAGCCTTCTCTGGTGAGGCCATTAGGCCTGCACTGAGGGTGGGAGAGGGAAGCAATTAGTGGAGAGGGAGGCAGTGTGTCAGCACAGGGATTCGGCTAGCTCTAATTGAGCAAAGAGTCTGTCCTGGCCTCCCAGGGACAGACGCTGCATCCTTAAATACAAAGCCTTTCTCTTAGTTAGCAGGGGGAGAAAAGAGCTGGCTTTTCCATCCACCACCTGCCCAGGGCCAGCCCCACCCTAAGACTGCTGGTTTTCTCTGCTGACCTGGCCTGTGTCCTTGGACAGAGTTTTATTTTCTCAAGAAAGATTTCAATTGTCTGAATCTCTGTGTGTAAGCAGGTTATCTCTATTTTGGTTGCTATGAAGAGATCTTCAGTGTCTTGATTTCTTTGCGGCTGTGGCTTTGAGAGAACTTAGCTAGTGCCTTCCCCAGAACCATGTCTGTTACCCTGGGGGTTAATTATTGTTGAATTGTGGCACCTTTTCCCTGGGGTTCTGCCTCACCCCCTTCCTCAGCATCCTCTCTGTCCTTATCCTGATTCCCTGAACATCAAGACATTATGAATTCTCTTCTAAGAAGGTACAATAAAATGCTAACTAGATAAATGAGACATTTCATTAAAAATGTGAATGATTACACCTCTCTAATATTTGCATTTTAACAAGACCTTTGAATATATATATATATGTATATATATATATGTATATATATATATATGGAGAGAGAAATGTATATATGGATATATAGATGTACAGATACATTCTTTAATTCCTAGTGGGTTGAGCTCTAACAGTGGAAAAGTTGTGGATTTGATAATTTGGCCTGGGAGTCCCACTCAGTGTCCCCCTAGGTCCTACTATAGAGGAGTAGCATTCTCTTCCATCCGTAGACATGTGTCACTTCATGATGGGCCTTCTGGGATATAAGTGCCCAAGCCATTTCATCATTGTGAGGACATCATAGGGTGCATTCACACATACTACCATGCGCTCCAATGGCACTTGGTAGCAGAACCTTTGGGGACCACTGTTGCGTGTACGGCTGTACAGTGGTGCCTCAGTTCACAAACATCTTTGTTTGCAAAGAATTTGGTTCACAAACAGAAGCACTTAGCCAAGTTCTGTATGTGTTTGCAAACCCTGCATTGGGCGATGAACATGGCTGCAGCCATCTTTCCCACAGCAGCACAGTCGTGGCCACCTTTTCCAGAACTGTGGAAGGAATGAAGTTCATGAACCACGAGACCACTGTAGTTGACTGACACGTCATTTTGGGGTGCATGACTATGCTTGTGAGGCCTGCTGGCTCAGAACTTTACAAATCCCTAATCTACCCTAACTTTACAAATCTCTTTCCTATTTTTGTTTCCTAGGAACGAGTGGAATATCTCTTTCTCATAATTTTTACTGTGGAAGCATTTTTAAAAGTTATCGCCTATGGACTTCTCTTTCACCCCAATGCTTACCTCCGCAATGGTTGGAATTTACTAGATTTTATCATTGTGGTTGTAGGGTAAGTATTGCTGTCTTTCTCCTGTCCTTCGCCTTACCTGTGCATACCATTTTCCTTCCGTATTCCTATCTCTTTTTGATTTGGATGCAGCTGTACTTGCCTTCCGACACAGTGAAAGGATTTGTTAAAAATCACTTTGAATTCAGACTTTCTCCAGAGGGAGAGGAGCTGTTACCTAAGATGCCTTTTACCCTGCTCCCACATGCATGAGCATGTGAAAACACACATCCACGTGCACACATCATACATACACGTGCACAGAGAGAAGTATGCACATACGCTTGAATCTGAGTGGTCTTAATGGATCCAGAGTCTTTCATGCAACTGAGGGGATTCCTCTGTTTAAGTGCTTTTATTCCCTTTCTGGCTACACCTGACCCAGCCAGCCCCTGACCTACTCCCCTTCTGTATCACTGAGCAGAACAGTCAGCCTGCCTGGCAGCACGCAGCCCATGGGCACAGGGTAAGGCAGGTGCACAGGATGTCTGGGCATACTGTCCTCCCTGCTATTCTCATCTCCACAGTGACTTTGTGCTGTGACCCCAAGAAACCAGACTGATCAGCACATCTGGGTAAAGAGACAGGTAACTCTGAAAGGTCCAGGTCATAGGCGTCTAAACCCAGACAGGAGGGACCATTCCCCAAACACTGCTTCATGTTAGCATAGGACATCAGTAGAAGCTTTTAAAAAGCAGTGTCAAGAATCATAAATAAAATTGTGAAGTGATGACTTCATGATCAAGAAATTGGTGACTTCATGAGAAGTTTCTCCGTAAA
>PVJX010039969.1:0-15462 GCA_004027295.1 Dolichotis patagonum | reverse complement strand
ATGTGTCTGGGTGTAGCTCTGTTTGGGTTGTAGGTGGCTGGAGTTCTGTATGCTTCATACCTCTGCATATCATTTCTTTTTTCTATGCTTGGGAAATTTTCTTTAATAATTTCTGTGAATAGCCTTTGTAATTCCTCTGGTTTGATTCCTGCTTCTTCATTCACATACTTTATTCTTAAGTTATAGATCCTCTTGTCATTTTCCAGTCTTTGTATTTTTACTGCCTGCTTCCTTGTTATTTTTAAGAGATCTTCCATTTCATGACCCCACATTGCAAGCCTGTGTTCAATTTTTGATAGTCGATCTTTGGTTTCTTTCAAGCAGTTTTGCCAGCTTTCTATGGAGTCTTTAGTTTCCTGATAATCTCTTTGAATCTGTTTCATAAATTCTAGTTTTTTTCTGAATTCTTTATTAAATTTTTCTCTCCATTTGTGTTCCTCCATTCTTCTGTCTGTGTCTTCTTGAGAGGTGCCCAGCCCGTCTTTTATTAATCTACTTATCTCTTGTTTAATTTGAATTAATATTTCAGTTTCGTTCCTGCTTATGAGGTCCTGAAGATATCTCTTTATGTCCGCTAATGCTGTGTTTGATGTTGCATTTTTGCTGCCCTCAGTCTCTTTTGTATTTACCTCTCCTGGATCGATGTTCTCAGGGTTGGGGGCTGGGAGTGTTTTCTTATTTCTCCCTTTTGTCATGTTTTTGGTTCCTTCCATACAAGTGTACAGTGTAATTCCCAGACCCTTTTATTGTTGGTTAAGGCTCCTCGAGAGGGTGCAGGCTAGGAGCTTTAGCCCTCTTCAATAGGTAATCAGAGATTAGAGTTCACCCACGGGCAGTGTGTGCTAGCTCCTCCCTTCTGGGCCAGTCAACCTTTGCAGGCCTTCACTGCGTCAGTGTGCACTGATCTCTGGGAAGTAACTGGGTCCCCGCCAGAGGCGTGGCCTAGTCCAAGCTGATTCCACCAATCCGCTCGGTGAGGGGAGCAAGCAGCTGATGCCACTTCCTTATGGAGTTAGGGCTGTCCTGCCCAAATCCAACATGTTGTCCAGTTGGTTTCCCCTTTCCCGTGGGAGGGTCTTATTCCCATCACTCACCGCATCCCGAGAACTGCTGGGCTCTCCGACCTCGGACCTCTGACTTCAGCGCATCTGCGGTGGGAATTCATGGTGCCTCTGGGTGGGTCATGTGCAGAGCTGGTCCCGGGGAGCTGCACGCAGGGCTGTTCAGCTCCGTGCTCCGGTGGCTCAAGCCAGTCGCTTCAATGCAGATCGCTTGTTCAGGTCGGGCAGGAATTCAGGCAGTTCGAGGAGGGTGCCGTGCTCGCTGATCTTATCTTCACTAATAGTATCCCCAGGACCTCATATTCGTGTGGGTTTTTTTTTTGCACTTTAGTTTCTTTGTGGGTTGTGAGAGTCCATCTCTCTCTGTTTGGGTCTCTCCAGGGTGTTTTATTCTGGCATTTGAGCTGTTTCTCTCAGAGAGGGTCTCTCTCCTGCTACCTACCAATCCGCCATCTTGTCTTCCTCAACCTCTACATCTGTGTCTGAGAAATATCTATTGCTTTCAATGATCTGATTTTTTTTCTTTTGAGGGTTTATAATTTTTAGAGCAATCTATTCACTATATTCTGTTTTATTTTTTAAAATAAAAGTAAAATAAAATTTGAAAATAACATAGTAAATGTGTATCAGTCAGGGTTTAATAGAGAAACAGATATAAAAAAAGATATACAGCTATGTAAGAAATTACAAGATTGTCTTACAATAATAAGCCACAAAGTTCAGTATGGGAGTGTGCAGAGGATGCCTGCAAGCTAGAGATTGAAGGGTCCAATGGAAGGGCTGGAGCTTACAGCAGAGTCTTATGCAAGACAATATCGAGAGGTTGATGTGTCTATGGAGAAGGTTGAACAGTCTATGACAAAGGCTGAAGAGTCTTAGGCAAATATCTAACAGTTTGTGCCAGAGATGATGATGTCCAAGCTGAGAAATGAAGACTGGAGCTCCTCTGAAGAAGCAGCAACCAGTCCCTCCTCATTTGCCTTTCAAATGTATGCAGGCTGCTCCCCTGGGGTGGGTGTCACACTCACACCATCTGCCTGCCCTGCTCTTGCACAGGATGACAATGCTACAAAATAGGTATGCTGGCCCCCTTCTGAGTCACTTAAAGTTCCCACCTTCTCAATTGACACAAGGAACAATAGCCTAGAAAGTCACTGCCTGTTCTCTACACCCCAGGCTGTGGAGCTGCTTGTTCACTTAGTTACACTTCTGAAGCTGGCACATTGTATAAACCATAACAGAAAGTAACAATATTTAATACATTGTGTACAGTTATCTTCAGAATAGTTTCTAGGACTCCAAGAGATAGGCATGAGATATTTTCCCAGCAATATTAGTACAAATGTTCCTATTAAATGTAATAAGTGAAAGTATCAACACAAACACTTTATATGTTATATATAAATATAGTATTTTTCCTTTTTTTATTTTGTCTTGTTAGTTCACTGTCCAAAGAATATCTGGAAAACGTATGCCAACACTTTAGATGATATAAATCAGAAAGAGAAGCTTAACTATCCCATGATTTAATTTATATAAAAACCAAAATGTGTAAATAAATTTAAAGACATTTATGGTTATCACTGATATGTACTGGCTCAACTTTGCTATGTTATGTTCCAATTGTTTATTTTCTGCTTTTCCCTCTGATTTAATTGCTTGTCCTACCTTGTGGTTTCTTTCTGTTGTTCTAGAGATTATGATCATTTTTATGTCTGTCTAGTATGTCTTTCAATACTCTTTCTAGGGTTAGTTTGGTGGACATGAATTTCTTCAGTTGTTCTTAGTCATGGAAGTATCTTGTTTCTCCATTAAATTTGAATGAAATTCTTGCTGGATACATCAGTCTGGGTTGAAAGTTTTTTTCTTTCAGGGCTTGAAATATCTCACTACAAGTATATCTTGACTTGAGGGTTTGTGCTGAAAAGTCTGCTGTGATTCTAATGGGCTTTCTTCTATAGGTGACTTGTATCTTTTCTCTAACAGCTTTTAGTATTCTGTTTTTATGTTGCATGTCTAAGATCTTAACTATTATGTATCTGGGTGTATATTTATGTTGGTTGTGACTGGCATTCTATATGCCTCACTTATCTACATATCAGAGTTTTCCCCATGTTTGGGAAATTTTCTCCTATTATTTATGCAAATAGTTTAGTTATGTCATTTGTATCGACTTCAGCATCTTCACTAATGCCTATTAATTTTACATTGTTGCTCTTGGCATCATCTTGAAGTTTCTGAATTGCCATTTCATGCTGGTTTGTTATTTTTACAAGTTCTGTCCTTTCATGATCACTAATTGTGATCCTGTCCTCAAGGTCCAAAATCCTAACCTCAGCTTCATTTAAACAGTTTTCCATGTTTGAATAGAATTTTTTTTGTTTCTTGGATGTCTCTTTCAGTTTGCTTCATGAATTCTGCTTGTTTTCTATATTGTTTATTCAAGGTTTCAATCAGTGTCTCATGCTCCTGTACTTTTTTTCTCTATTTCTTCTTTAACTGCCCTCAGCAATTTCTTTATTAAGGTTGTTACTTCTTTCTTTACATTGGAGAATACTTCTAATTTGATTTCCTCTATGACCACATTGAGTTGTTTTTTTATTTCACTTGCTATCTTTTCAGAGATTTCCGGTGTGTTACTTTTGGAGTGCTCTTATTCAATATCTCCTGTACTTGCTTCTGGTTGACTAGATGTTTGAGATTGCATTTTGCTTTTTCATTTTGCCATTTTCCCCTTTCAAGTTAGTGTTTGGTCCTTCAGTCTCCCTAATGTCAACTGTTGGTATCTTGGTGTCCTACTGTAAGGTTGATATTTGTCCAGTTGCTGGGTCCCTCAATCAATAGTTGGACCAGTCACCTGACTTCCTGCTGCAGGGCCTGTTGAGTGAGTCCTGAGCTGACAAGCCTAGTAGTACTGATGTGGTTCAACTTTTAGTTCCTGCTAGTACTTTGTCTTCAGGTTACTCCAGGTCATCAAATCTCCCTGTCTACAGTGCTTGTGTTGGCTGAGACCCTAATGTGTCCCTATTGTGTGCCGGTGTGTCTCATAAGCTCTTTTGATTTTTTTCAAGTTAAGCGAGTCCTTCTCAACACACTCCTCACTCTGCCTGATGTTTTCTGTGTGTAGGGAGGGGTCACCCTCACTCGTGTCAGACTTACCAAGGTCTTATAATTAGTTGGAGGGTGCTTTACTACTGGCTCTATTTAGCCACTGTACACCTCTATTTTAGAGGCATACTCACCACACTGACTGGAGCCAGCTTAGATCTTGTTACGATGAGGCAGTCACTTAATCTCCCTTCAAGCCAGCTCAGATAATCAACTGTAGTCCAAGGTTCCTCTGGCATAAGAGTTCCAAGTTTGTTCTGTGCACTGGAATTCAGGGGCAAGAGCAGTCAGGGCCCAGGGGTGGATTCTGGTCCCTACTCGCTGCTTGGAGTTCACTGAGCATAGCCTGGTTAGGCCCACTGGTCCCTCTCATGCATCTTGGCCTGGCCTCAGATGCACGGCGTAGTCTTACTGCCTGGGAGCAGAGTTCCAAGTTTTCCCGGTGCCTGCTGGAATTCCACCAGAGCACTGCAGTCAGGGCCCAGGACAACACCACACTTTTTTAGTTATCATTTTTTATTCTTGTTTTTGCTTCTCTTTCTCTGAGGTAAAGTGGTGACAAATCCATTTTTTTTTACAAATCCATTTCTTAAGGATTCACCCTTCTTGAAATTTCTTCATATGTTTTTAAAGAATAGAAAGTGTGTACTTCTATCAAAGTTCATCAATTTCAGAAAACAACTTCAATATTATACATTTTGTGATAATTTGTATTGTTGGGATAAAAGGTACAGATAATAGTATATACTGATGAGGATGTGGAAAAATTGGAGCTCTCAAAATTGGTAAATGCAGCTGTCAAATTTCATAACCAGTCTAAAAATAGCTTAAAAGATTCTCAAAGTATCAAAATAAAGTCATATGATTTCTCTCATTAGGTAATAAAATAAGAGTGTTGAAATCTCTTCCTTTACAAAAAATCTTGCACCCTAACTACCTGTAGAACTTCATAGTGTTAACCAAAATTTAACCAAAATTACTCAAAAGTGTGTAATTGCATAAACACTGATCAGAAAGAAGTATTGGTGTTTCTTCAAATGTAAAAAGGATGTTATTAATATCTTGTTACTGCATGAATATACATTGAAAACTATGCTCACAAATACAAAAACTTACCATGTGATACTGGTGACTTTCAGCATCTGCATTCTGCATATCCAAACACACAGAAAATCAAGCTACATCATCCAGGAACTATGCAGATAGGATAAGCATTCGATAGAGAATAACTGGAGAAAAGCATAAGTTTTCTTATGCCAATGACCACTCAGGATAATCATTGTCACAGTATCATGAAAAATGATTTAACATGGAAAATCACTTTCAACATTTGATCCTAATGTGTATGGATAAAATTCATAAAAATTGCCTTTACAAAAACATAAAACAAAAGCTGTAGTATATAAAAATATCCTGGAGAAAACAAACACTTCAAATACAAAATGCATCTTTTAAACATTTTAAAATTACAATATTATACTGAAATGTATATTTTTATGTTTCTGGAAAAAAAATTTATCACAAAATAATAGAATAACAATAGTTAATATGTTGCATATTATTATCTTTCAGTTAATTATTCAGAACACAAGATATAGGCATTAAAATTCCTGTAATTGATATTAACACAAACTTTACTTTTCAATCAGCTAAAAGACACTACTATTATAAATGACATGCATTTGGTTTTTTTTTTTTTTTGCTTTTTCATTCCATCCTTTTCCTCTCCCCTGTCCTAGGTCTTTTTGCCTCTTTGAAAAATTTCCTCCTATTTCACAATATCTATTGTGCATTTTAGACCTGATTTGCAATTTCAGTTTCTCACACAAGGGAGACAGTGTGATGTTTACATTGTGATGTCTGATTTTTTTCACTTATGAATATGGTCCCAACTTGCATCCATTTACCTATAAAAGATTCAAGTTTGTCCTTTTTATGGCTCAATGTGCTTAGTTGTATAAAATTTCCACATCTTTCTAACCCATTCCTAGGTTAATTAGTATTTGGCTTGTTTCCAAGATTTAGCAAATTACAAATCATGCTGCTATAAACAAAGATGCACATACATCACTGTGGTAATGTTTTTAATTCTTCTGAGGAGATACCCAGAAGGGAAATAGCTGGGTCCAATGAGACCTCTAATCCTAGTTTTTTAGGAAATCTCCACACCAATGTCTGTAGTAGTAATTTTATATGAAGGAGTACTATTCAGATATAAATTTGGATAAACTGGATTTTTTGAAAGAAAAATGGATGCAACATGAATTCTTACTCATAAGAGAAATAAATCAGACTCACATATGAAAATACTGTATTATCTTCTTGATGTAAGAAGATTGAAAAGTAAATAAAACAAAATTTACAATAGATATTTCAAATTGGGAAGAAACTGTTCAAAAGAAAAAGAAAATCAGAAAAGTAAAATAAAAATAGATGAAATATAAAAGACAAATATATATATACAAAACATGGATTTGATAGCTATAATACTAATTGCAATTAGTTCATTTAAAAGAAAGCTTTGTGTCTATATTGTTTCATTAATTTTTCATTTCTATATCTTGTAATATGAGAAACTATTTTGAAGATAGCAATATGCAACATATTAACAACTGTCACTCTCTGACAATTTATTTTGAAATTTGTACAAATTCTTTTTTTTAAAAGAAAACAGGTAATTTTTTTCTTTTAAAGAAAAAAACAATGGAAATCTACAAAGGAAACATATACAATGACAGTAATAATTCAATATCTTTCAGTAAGAACCAGCAATATGCGTGGTCTCAATTCTGCCATCAAAAGACACAAACTGGCAGAGTGGATTAATGTAAAAATTCCAGTACTATGAAGTATAAAAGAAATGCTTATAATTCATTTAGAAATCTATGGATTTAAACTAAATAATGGAAAATTATGTTCCTTGAGATAAGAATCTGGAAAAGAATATGAAGTTACATACCAATTTCACACAGAGTGGATTTTAAGCTAAAACACATCAGAAGAGACAAGTTCACAACACATTGTTTCAGGGAGCAATTAAACAGGAAGTAAAAATAATTACAAATGTATTTTCAAAAGCACGACACTCTGTCATACCCAATATCATTAAGCAATCACCATTGGACATGAAAAATTAGATAATCTCCACAACAATTGGACAGAGGAATTCAATACCCCAGTGTCACAAACACACCCAGCACCTGCAAAAAATCAGGTAAATGAAAATTGATTGCTGGGTCTTTGGAGGAGCTCCAGTCTTCACCTCAGCTTGGACATCCTCTCCTGGTGTTATGGCTTATGTCAGATTGCCCCTGCCCCAAATCTCATGCAATCATGGACATGGCTGATTCTAGCATTCATGATTGGTTCATAGTCCATCATTTGGATTGGTGGTATGAGTGCTACACACACCCAGGGGTGGGGCCAACATACAGTGTAAGGGCTTGAAGAAGGTGTGTCTTGTCTCTCTTTTGCTGGTCTGTGCTTTGATACAGGAGCAGCCATGAACCACTCCCTCTCAGCCATGTCATTCTGCCTTGGAGCCAACTGAGTATGGACTGAAATCTCCAAACTATAAGAAATACACCTTCCCTTCCTGAACTTTGGGCATCAGATATTTTGTCTCAACAGTGAGAGAGAACAGTAACCAAGACACCTGGCTTCTAGCACAAATTGTTCAGCTTTCATGGGGGACTCTTCAGCCTTCATCCTAGAATCCTCGCCCTTCCTTAGTAGATTCTCCAGTGATATGCCATAAATCCATTGGCTTCCTGATCCAGGCTAGCACAAGACACTCAGGTAAGCTCCAGCCCTTGGGCTAGACATTTCAGCCTCCAGTGTGCCGACACCTTGGACACAATTCCTCACCTACTCTGTGGCTGACTATCATAATCCAATCTTGTTATTTCCCATACATTTGTAT
Source organism: Dolichotis patagonum (assembly GCA_004027295.1). Lineage (NCBI taxonomy): Eukaryota > Metazoa > Chordata > Mammalia > Rodentia > Caviidae > Dolichotis > Dolichotis patagonum. The sequence continues at coordinate 7,371 of PVJX010039969.1, read as the reverse complement.
ATCTTGCATTTTATCTGTTTCTCCAGGAAACCCTGAATGACAGTTATATTTGTTCACAATGCAAGATAGGGGAGCTCCAATCAGCATCATGTGAGTTCTACTGCTTTGTGCAACTGGATCAGGGGCACTGTGTGCAAAACTTAAGGGAGAACAGACCTGGAAAATGCTCGAAAGGGCATCAAGTCCTACACAGAAAACACAGATGAGTTTGACACTATCAAAATTTTACTTGACTGTAAAGTAAACACCATTAATACAAAAACTGCATGACCTGTGACCATGCATAACAGGCATAAAGGAAGAGATACATACTCAAGACACTATCACATAGTGAACAATCTTGATTTCTTGAATGTGGTTGTTATTACCAGACTTCTCTGGCACACTTATGTTGTCTGTGGTTACTTCCTTCTCTGAAACATCTTTTGCCTGCTTAAGTAGTAGGGTCTCCCTCTGTTGATGAGAACAAGCCCAGGCCTGATTCTGCCCCTCTGGAGTAGAACCCAGACCTCAATGATCTAGTGCTCTGACTCAATGTTCAGAAATAAACAGATACCATTGAGATTACTCTGACTTGAGCTTCCCTTGTGGATATTTTACAAGTTGGTTTGTGAAGAATAGCAGGTGTTGAGTGTATAAGTGTACATGAGTAGGATAAACAGGTAGTATGTGTGGTTTTCATGAGTTTGACTCTGTGTTTGCAGGTGTCCAGTGTGAGGTGCATTTGGTAGAGTATAAAGAGCCTCCATGTAGTCCACAGGGTTGAAGAATCTCCCGTGAATCCTCTGGATTGACCACCTTCAATAGCTAAGTGCACCACTTCCAGGCTGCATGAAGGGGAAAGTCTAGGTCTTGCTAATTAGCAACAGGTGGAGAAAGCACATGTTAGGTTGACTCCATGAAGAATCAAATGACCATCTACAGTGACAAGGCTAATAACATGCACTATCTTCAAGTTATCAGTCTGAGAATTGAGGACATGGTTGTGGCTTACTGTGCAAGAGAGACAGTGAGGGTACATCAATGAAGGACACACACAATCTTTACTTCAGGAGCACCCACGACCAGCAGGGGGCGCTGAGGAGCCACTGAACCTCAGGAAGGTTCTCAGAAGCAGGTGCAAAGGAGAAAGTTGAGAAGGGAGGACTTCCTGTCAGGCTTTGTAGTTTTCTCACTGTCTTAATATCATACAACCTCAGGGAACCTCAGGGAACCTTGCAACACATAAGATGCAGGTGACATGTAAAGAAGCTGAGTTCCAAGTACACATTCTTTCAAATTTAATGACATGAGTATGTATTTACATGATTAATTTAGTGATCTCACAAATAGTAACTTTACTATCTGAGGGAATATGACTCCCATAGATATCAAAATACTTTGAAAATGTTTTGAGATTAGCTTTTTATTGAATGTAAAGTGATTATGATATAAAAACAATGTAACAATTTTATCCCTATTTTAAAGTGTTGTCACATACCAAAATAAATGCTTTAGTTTAGGGGCATAAATCCTTCACATTCCTCTCCACAGGGTAGAGAACACACAGCTCTGCATTCTGCTAGGCAACTTTAGGAGGCTTTGCCTCCAAATTAGAATGAGCACCATACAGGGCACTGCACACAGGGAGGAAAGGAGTAGGAGCCACCTGTTTGGATCAGGCTAGAGCTCAGTGAACTCTTTCAGTTCATAGGAGCTGAACAGGCATAGTGATTACACTTTTCTTTGTAGAACTTAGAAATAACGATTCATAAAACCCAAGGTAACACTCTACCATGAGGATACATAGTTCTCTCTCTCTCTCTCTCTCTGTCTCTCTCTCTCTCTCTTTCAGTGTGTGTATCTCATCTTGCATAAACATGTCCTTCTAAGGCCTCTTGTCCTCAGAGGTGGGGCTTTTTAAAGAGGGCATGGACACAGGGCATGTGAACATGGATCAATGGTGTGTGCAAATGAAAGAGGCTTAGCATATTTCTGGGTGATAAAGTAGACCCGCCAGCCTGGTAGCACCAATCAGTAGGCTCGTAGTCTCAACAGAATATAAAGGAAAAGATGAAAGTCAAGCTTACTGCTACCATCCTGTCACATTATGAAAAATGTTTCTGCTGTCGTGCTGTTTGATCATGATGCCCTGGATTGGAGACAACAGATTACGAACTGAAACATTTACAAACTCCTTTAATTTGTGGTATTTGGGCAATTTTGTCCCATCAATCAGAAAGTAACCAAGACAGATTTTCTTCTAAGAGTGGGGTTGTGATTTGGACTGTACCTGACTATGATGTTCATGAGCCTTTGAAACTGATTTAAAGGAAGATTTAGGAAAAGTTTGCAAATGCCTGCTGAGGAAGCAACCCAGGAGTTGTGTAGGCTGAACTTGATGGGAAGGCTGGTGCATGCCTTTAATCTCAGCACTGGGGAGTTTGAGGCAGTAGGATTGTGTGGGGTCAGAGGGCAGCCTGTGGTACATAGTGAGTTCAAGGCCAGCTTGGACTCCATAGGGAGACCCTATTTCAAAATGACACAAATGTACACACACACACACACACACACACACACACACAGAGAGAGACAGACAGACAGACAGACAGAAGACCTTGATTGGAGGTATATATCAGAGATCAGAAGTCCAGAATGGTGAAAGAAGTACAGCCATTAAAGATTAAGCTCAGTGGAATTCAATTAGGAATAAGAATACATTGCTTGGGGGACTGCAGCCATGAGTGCACTGCTTGAGAAGAATATTTGTTTGCACTTTGCTTTTGTCCAAAGACTTTCAAAGATACTGAGATTGAATATATTGGGCCAATAAATCTGGAAGAACAAATTTCAAGGCAGTCTAATATTGTAATGGATGCATGACTACACTTGAGATTTTAACATTTATATTGTGAATCAATAACAAATGGGCCAGTGGAATGACTAAAATATTTTTCATTTGGCCATAAGGGAAGAAGCTAAAGTAAATAAAAAGACTGTAAAATAGAATAGGGAATAACCTGGTGGCTAAATATGAATAGGACAATGGAATTGATGGCATAAGCACATCACCAGCATGAGGAGTACTGCACATTGCGTGGTCTCAAAATTGCAAAGCTTTGCTTTGAGAAGAGAGTCTCAGGACATTGTGTACTTAAGGATGGTGGCCCAGTAAAGTTGTTCCTCAGACCAATTTCATAACTATTACAAATTCAGACACTTGAACCCTACAAGCAAAAAAAAGAAAAATTAACTGCTGGTCCAGTTGGTGGTATACTTGGTGTCTTCCACTTGATGTTCATTTTAGGCACATGCATAATTCAAGAGTTTTGAGGTCCACTCAGATTTCAGAAGAAGGCCTTGGATACCAGTGCACTTCTGAGAAGGCAGGGTTTGGAGCTGTGTGTGAAGGGTGAGATGCTGAATGTCCAGTGACGTTCCAAGAATGTCGGAAAAGCCAGAAACCTTATTTTTCCTAGGAAAGGCACGTACAGGGAGCAAAGCTGCCCCAAAAAGGAAGACATATAAGCTACAATCACACTCATTATATAGGGGCACAGAACTCAAGCCCTTTGGGGTTCACAACTTGCTACAGATTGCAACAAAAACTGGACTTGGAACCATGGGATTTAAAGGTATCGCTGCTGGATGTTAGACCTGATTTAGTTCCATTCTTTTCTTTTTTCTGTCGGTATCTTTTTGGAACATTTATCTTGAGCTAGTGTGTGTTGAAAGTGTTCTTTAAAAGGTTCAGTGCTTATACCTCAGAGGAAAATTTGGACTTAAAAAGTCAAATTTCTGAAAATATTAGGACTTTGCCAACTCTTACAGGTGTACTAAAAACATTTGCATAAAGTGTTGCACATGAATTCTTTGGGGACCATGGATGAAATGATATGGTTTGGATCAGATGTCCCCCAATACTTCATGCTTGTATATGTGGGACTATATGGTTTTGGGTTGTCAAAGGTGAGAGAGTGTGTGTTAAAGTCATGTGCTAAGTGAATCTGTCACAGCTCTGGGTGTGAATAAAGGCAGGCCCACCTTGAGTCTGAGTAACACCAGCAAATGGACTTGTAGCTTGGATACAATATAAAGGACTAGTTGAAATTCAGGGAAGGTTCTTTATGCCTGTCATTCCATGAAATATTTACCCTGTTCCAGACTCCTCTGTCATGCAGCCATGCCTTGGAGCCAAACAACTATGTACTGGAACATCTATAAACTGTTAATTAAATAAATCTTTCCTCCTTAAACATATGTGTGCTTTGTATTTTGTCTCAACAATGAGAAAGGATCTCTTTGTGACCCTGTTTCAGTCACTGTCTCATCTCTCTGTCTCTCTATTTCTCTCCTTGCCATTCCTCACTCTCCCTTAGGTTTCAATCTATAAATCAGTATAATAATAGAGAATATTTGTGATGAAATATTCCTGTTTCATAAAATTTATTTTTTCTTTAACAGAGTCACAATTCCATCTCGATACACTCTTTATCTTGTGTCAGTTGAATTTTGTAGTTATCAGTCATATTTTATTCCTAAACCTGCCTTAACTTACCAAACATACTTCTCTACTTGATAATGTCATTCTCATGGTTAGCATTTTCTCTGAAGTAGATAAAGAGTGAATGTAATTTGCTCAATTAATCATTGTGATGAGAGTGGCTGAGAGATGAAAAGGCTGCAGGAGCTATGTTAATTTGAGAAAGAATTTGGTGAAGCCAACGACCTGGCTGCAGATAAGATAGGAGAGGCAGGAAAGTCCTGTCTGTCCTCACTCATCAATAATTGCTACAATCTGCTCACATCGTATAGGAGCTTAGGCTCATTTCTTCTTCTCTCCTTCATGTCCTTTGCAAGACTTGTACTTATTTTCTTAGGAATTTTGGGACAGGCAGGTTCATTCCTGCATTTGCACCTAGATTCACAGGCCCAGGATGACACAACAGATATTCCTTCATGTATCTGGAAATTCAGACTGTATCCATGTCTGCTGAGAAATCTGAGGACACAAGGGGAAGAAACAAGCACTCTGAAGACAACAAAATAGAACCGTGACATTACTGTTGACAAGGTGTCCTGCAGAAGTTGGGTGTCTTTCATGGATATTAAGCAGATCACCAAGGAGCAGCTGACCCATAGATGTTTTCCTGGCAGGACATCACATGGTCAGTGGGCAATGATGCTACCTACCCATGTGTTTTCTCCAGGGTCTGCATTATGCAGATTGGGTTGTCAAGACAACAAGAGACACATATCTTTTCATGACTTCCCTAAGCTGAAAATATGGGCTCATGTCACTTGTGGTGCCTGAAGCATGTGGTCCTGATACCAATGCTTAGACAGATGTTGGAAGTGAACTCAGGACATGACCAGAGTGTGAGAGAAACACTGTTGTCAAAACTTTGGGAGACACTGAAGGCCACATTGTAAAGGTCCCAGCTTGGATTCCTGATCCAGGGCATGCTGAAGTCAACTAGTCCTCCTCAGATCTTATACAGTCCTTGCTGGGCCAGACAAGCTATGGACCCTTCTGTGGGTGACAGTAGTGAGGCTAGAGCTGTGCTGATCCAGCCAGGATGCTGCTCTGTTTTGGAGCCATGATTATTGACATGACGAATGTGTCCTGCTATGGAGCTCACCTGCCAACTGACCTGGGACAGGTCCACACATGTGCTTCCACTGTGAGTTCCAAGCCCAGGTCACACTAATGAGTCTAAGTCACCTCTTATCCTGTTCTAGATCCTAGGTAACTCTGATTCTGTTCCAGCAGATTATGTGCAGAGTCATCATTATTACTGTGCCTTGCCTAATATGCTTCTCACCAAGGGGACCAGCAAGATAGGTCCAGTATATTCTGCTACACACCAGAGCCATGCACTGGTGCACATACTGGGTGTGATGACCCTCTTCAGGTCACACCTTCTTCACCACATTGTTGCATAGACCAGTGAAGTTTGGTTTGGGGAGTTGTGTAGAAGGAGTGAAACCTGCTCTAAACACAAATCACACTTGAACTCATTGAAAGATACTCTGCAGTTGTTTTACCTCTTTCCTTTGGGCTGGAGACAGTGTAGATACATTTCTATGAGCCAGAATGGGACCCACCAGAGTTTCATTAGAAGTTGGGATCTTTGGATCCTCCATACACTACTGCAGATTGGGAGCAGTTGTGTAACCTGGAGCTGTTTCCTGCAGGATTTGAGTCCTGCCCTTTTAAAAACACATCCAACATTGGAAGTTTGTTGTGAATATACTGTTTGATAAATATCTTGACTGATATTAGTTGACAGTCACCCAAAAAGAGCCACACATCGTGGATTTTTTTGAGATTTTTAAAAAATTTTACTTAAAGAGAAAAAAAAAAGAATAAAGGGTAGCAACAATATAGAATTCCAAGGAAAAAAGGAAAAGAACAACAACCAAAAAACTAAGAATTTATTACTTGACAAATTACATACTGACTTCTTGGAAATAGTTGTTCAAATTACAAAGTTAAAACATGTAAAGTAGACATTCAAACAGTGAGACTGTTAATAGTTCTGCTCCACGATCTGACAAAAACAGCAATATGGTCATCCATCTTACCCACTCAAATATACATGCAATAATATCAAAAGGGTAAAATTAAACACAACAAAACAGAACAAAGTGGATCACAAGAAAGCAATGTAAGAGACATAAATTTCAAAGCTAGACAATCAGAGATATTCACTCTCTATTGTACTGACTCTTATTTTCTTCCAAATAGTTGTCCATATTGTCACATACAGGGAATTCACATGAAACAACCTGATCAATTCTGAGCAGGACAAGGAAGGCATTTCAGGTCTTCAAGACCAGACAATAGGGAAGCCAAGAATGGCTGTCATAGTGTCTCTCATTCTCCTCAAAACAGCTGTCCATACCTTAATGTGTGTTGAACTTAAACAAAACAAAACAAGGTAAAATCACTTTGAACAAAGAATGATAGTATTGCTGGACTTCACATCATGACATTATGGAATCAGCACTGGGTACTGTAGTGTCTTTTTCTTCAAAGTAGTTGTTCATTTCAACATGAGTTTGTTATGTAGTTGGTTCTCATAAACTCTTTATAAGCTCTACACATGCATGAATCTCTACATGTATATCTATCATTTCTGTATTAGAGGGAAAAACAAAACAAAGCAAGATAAAACAAAACAATTCCTAGAAAAGCATGAGGCAGAAAAGTCACATAAAACCACAATACAAGGTGATCTACAATGGTTACCATGGTGTCTCAGCAGTATATAACAACATTAATAAAAACAAAGCATTAGAGACATTATAAGACTTCAAAAGCAAGTACTAATCAAACCAGAGTGGGTATCTTAGTGAATCTTGTCATCTTCAGTGTAGTTGCCTATA
>PVJX010039968.1:0-15302 GCA_004027295.1 Dolichotis patagonum | reverse complement strand
GAGCTCACTCTGTAGCCCAGGCTGGTCTCAAACTCCCAACCATTCTCCTGCCTCAGCCTCCCGAAGGGCTGGGAATACTGTGTGCACTAGCACACCCAACTCAAAAGTTCTTAAAGAAATAGATGAGTGGTGTTAGAGTTTGACATACCCCTGCCTCCTTCACAGGGACACCCTCAGGAAGCCGTCTGCCTTCTCTGAGTCTCTGTCTGTAGGCTGCAAAGTTTGGACCAGTAGTGCCGGGCTTGCGGGAGCAGGCGTGGCGGGCACTGCAGCTCACCCGGGCGCGCACTGAGTGAGACAGGACAGCGCCGTCTCTAGAGAGAGCTGGCACTGGGAGATAAAACGCCCGGCTGCGGTGCCGGACCAAGGTCCTTGCCCGGAACTTCTAGGGAGCTGGAGGGCCCTTATCTCCAGGAGCCCCAAGCCACAGGGAGCTGCTCCCTGCCCACTCCTAGGGCCCCTTCTCCTTGGGCCACCGTGCTCAGCAGTCCCACCTGGCCCTACTTGCTGGTGTTTATGGCCATGAGGGATGCTGCTGAGACACCTGCCATCTGACCATGGGACATGACCAGCCAGGGAAAGGAGAGGCCGCTTCTGTGGTTCCTCTGCTGTCCTCTTAGTTACTTTTCTCGTTGGTGAGACAAAATACCCAACACCCACAAGTGATGGGAGGAAAGGTTTATTTAGCTCATAGTTTGTGGACGTTTCAGTCCATAACTGGCTGCGCCCAAGATAGGGTGGCATGGCAGACAGGCATCACAGAGGACAGACTGTGGCAGGTAGAAGGTAGAAAGGCATGCAAGGGACCTTAGCAGTATCTCTCTGGCTCATTCACATTGTACCTAGGATACTGGGGTTCAGGAGGACTGATTTAGTAATCACTCACTCTGAACCCCAGCATCACACACTCTAGACCCAGCTGCCTCTGAAAATGCCCCACCTAGAACTTTGCGGGGCATGAGGCTTTGTGGGGACATTCAGACCCAAACCGTAACACCAGCCTCGATTCCAACTTGTAGGGTACGGGTGACTCAGTGGTAGGGCACATGCCTAGTATGCAGGAGACCCTGGGTTTCACCCCCAGCATCACAAAAAAGGAAAAGAAAAGAAAAAAGGCAGGCACAGTGGTGCACACTTGTAATCTCAACAGTCCCAGAACCTGGGCCCGGAGGGTCTCAAATTTGGGCCCAACCCGGGGAATTTAGTGACTTTGTAAGAATTTGTCTCAGAAGTTTAAAACATGGGGGTTGGGGAGATAGGGCAGTGCGCAGGCCCTGGGTTCACTTCATAGTGCCAGAAAAGAAAGAAAGGAAAGGAAAAGGGAAAAAAAGAGAGAGCCAGGTACACACATGTGGTTCCAGCACGCCGGAGGCTGAGGCAGGAGGATCACTGTGAACCTCACACATACAGCCTGGGTCGCATAGTGAATTCGAGGCCAGCCTGCACTACACAAGGAGACACATCAAAACACAAAACAAAACAAAACAAAACAAAACCAAACGGCTAGGGATTTAGCTCAGCGGCATAAGCGCTTGCCTTGCAAGCACGCAGTCATGAGTTTAATCCCCGATACCAAAAAAAAGCAAAAAACCCCCCCCCAAAACCAAAACAAAATGAAGAAATTTCTATGTGTTAGGGTGTGACCTGTGGCTAGCAGCTGTGACCTGTGAGGCCTAGACCAAGTGACCCGAATAGAACTTTTGTTTATTTTTGAGACCCTGTCTTGCTAGGTAGTTTAGGCTGACCTTGAACTTGTGGCAATCCTGCCTCAGCCTCCAAAGTGCTGGGAGGACATGTGTACCCTTCTGGCTGGTCACCGGATTGCAGTTCTGCGGGGAGCTGACAATGGAGGAGGCTGCTTCACTTGGCTGTGAGTAGACTTCTGTCCCAGAGACACTGAAATGACAAGCCTGCATTGTTTTTCACTGCTATGTTTGGGAGTCATTTGTTACGTGGCAACAGCTAACTAATACAATGTGCCTTCTCTCTGGGACTTTCCAGGGTATCGCATGAGTTGATGTCATTGAATAATTACCACGTATTGTCTTCTTTCTTTTCTTTTGTTTTATTTATTTTTGGTACTGGGGATCGAACTCATGACCTCACACTTGCCAGGAAGACACTTACGCCACTCAGCTAAATCCCTGGCCCCTCCCTTCTTTTTTTTTTCTTGCAGTGCGGTGTGTGTGTGTGTGTGTGTGTGTGGAAGCCAGGGACTTCACACGAAGCTATGTCCCTAGTCTTTCTTGTGTATTTGTGGGGGTTTTTTTGGCTTGTTTGTTTTTGAGACAGGGTTTTGCTAGGTAGTTCAGATTGGCCTTGAACTCACTATGTAGCCCAGGGTGGCCTTGAACTAGTGGCAATCCTCTTGCCTCAGCCTCCCAAGTGCTGAGTTTACAGGGATACACCACCACGCCTGGCATGTGTGTTTTTATTTTTTATTTTTTTGGTACCAGGGATCAAACTCACGACCTCTCACTTGCCAGGCAGGCACTTATGCTGCTCAGCTAAATCCCTGGCCCCACTTGTGTGTTTTCATTTTGAGGCAGGATCTCGCTAACTCACTAAATGGCCCAGGCTGGATTTGAACTTACAGTCCTCCTTCTTCAGCCTCCCAGAAGGCTGGGGTTACAGGAGTACACCATCATGCCTGGCTCCTCAGTATTTATCAAGCACGCCCCGTGTACCAGGTTCAACAGGTTAGAGGGACCACAGAATCAAGGGGAATCAAGGAGAAACGGTTTCAGGTAGTGGCGTGCCCAGAGGAGGCAGAGAGTTTGTGCAAAGGCCCAGGCACTGCAAGGCTCGGCCATGTGGTGCCCAGGCCTGGCTGTGAGCAGGGCCGTGACCCCAGCAGACATGGAATGCCCCAGCACAGGAAGAAGGCACATAGCCAACTGCCTATGAGGCTGTCTGTGTCCACGCCCCGGCTCTGAGCAGGCAGACTTCAGTCTCTCTGGGCCTCAGTTTCTCTCTGTAGAATGGGGGTGAGCGCAGGCCCTCCCTGGGAAGTTGTGCAAAGAAAGCACTGGGAGGAGTCGGGGTGCTCAGGGCTTGGGACCTGGCTCCAGGTTCCCATGGGAAAGAGGAAGTTACATTCCACAGCCAGGAGGCAGCCAGGGTGCTGCTGACCCTGGGCAGCTGCCCTGGGCTGGGCCCGTGCCCCTGGGAGAAGCGGACAAGACCCAGTTCCTGAGTTTCTGGGCAAGGACCCCTCTGGGACTGGGCCTGAGTCCCTGTCAAGGTTGTGGGGCTCCTGGGTGCACTGGTGCATCTCTGCAATCCCAGAACTCAGGAGCTTGAGGCAGGAGGGTCACCACACACCAGATCAGTCCAGCCTGGGGCACAACGTAAGATCCTGTCTCAAAACAAAACAAAATCAAAACAAAAAATACCCTGGGTCTCGGGCGACCCCAGCAAGCAGGGCTGTACTTAATATAATTCTTGTTTCTTTTGTTTTTTGAGGCAGGGTCTTGCTATGTAGTGCAGGCTGGCCTTGAACTCACTGATGTAACCCAGGCTAGCACTGAACTCATGCTGATTCTCCTGCCTCGGCCTCCCAAATGCTACTAGCATTACAGGCACACACCACCATGCCTGGCTCATAATACAGTTCTAAAGCGGAGACTGCGCTTTGCTTGACTCAGGAGGAAAGCGAGGCCAGTCAGTGTCAAGGTGCGGATTAGAGGGAGCTGACGCAGCGTGGAGCAGCCACGCGCGGGGCAGCCAGGACTTTCCGGGGAGACTTGCTGAGGACTGGCGCCCGGTTAGCCAGCGCCGCCGCCAGAGGCCACTGTACCGCCGCGCACCGAGCTCCGGCCTCCAGCCCCGCCCACTCCTCGCCCCGCCCACCCGAGAAGGGCCAGTCCGCGGCTCGAAAGGCCGGGCCTTTCCGCAAGGGCCCGCCCCTTACATTTGCCTTTAGAAAGCCTTCGCTCGGCCACGCCCCCAGAAGAAGATCCCACCCCGACTCCGCCCCTTCCAGAAGGCCCGGCCACGCCCCTATCGCCCCTGCTTCCTACTGGAGGCTCCGGCCACAGGGCCCCGCCCCTACCGGAGGCCCCGCCCCGTCCAGAAGGCCCCGGGCGGCCCCGCCCCCCGGCCCAGGAGTCCGCGCCGCCGCAAGCCCGGAGTCGCCGGCCAGCGACATGAGTGTCCCCGGCGCCAGCCCGCTCTTCGCGCCCGGCGAGGACTGCGCCCCTGCCTGGCGAGCGGCGCCCGCCGTTTACGATGCAACCGACACACACTTGGAAATCCTGGGCAAGCCGGTGATGGAGCGCTGGGAGACGCCCTACATGCACTCGCTGGCGGCCGCCGCCTCCTCCAGAGGTAGCTCCCGCCCGCGCTGGCGCGGGGTAAACTGAGGCTGGGGCGAGCGTTACAACCCCAGCTCCAGTCCAGGGACCCCAGCGCCCCAGTGTGCCTCGGTTTCCTCGCCTAGGTAATGGGGCTGCTAGGGGGTAACCAAGGCAGCAGAGGAGAGGGGTGCAGGCGCGAGCTCCCCGCACTTGTGCGACCTGAACTTATTCCTCCGGGGAGATGAGGGCCCCTGCCCAGGCTGGGTCGTGGGACGCGCAGCCCCGGGTGGAACTCGGCGTGCGACCCGCGTGGACGGCCTGGCCCGGGGATCTGGGGGGCTGGTCCTGGGTCAGGAGGCTGCCCCGCCCCGCTGCGGCCAAGAATAGCCCAGGAAAACAGAGCTAGGGAGACAGCTGTTTGGTGGGTTGGCGGTGCACTGCCCGGGCGATTGGAGCCCAAGGGGTCCCCCAGCTCCAGACAAGCCCATCCAGAACACGAGCATGTGACACCGGGGCTCGGTATTCCCACCTGGTAAAGGGGCACATGGGGCTTCCCTGAGCAGAGTGGCACAGAGATTCTGAAGGGGGCCATCCCCTCCTGGGTCTCTGCAGGCCTCACCCTTGCAAGCTGGAAAGAGGACAGGGGACAGAAAAGAAGCCAACTAGAGTGATAAGAGCCACCAGCACAAACAGTGTGGGCCTGGGCACAAAGTCCAAGGCTCTGCCCTCCCCCCACTCTGCCCCCAGGAACTGGGCGCAAAACCAGCTATGCAAGTCCTCCCTGGCTGGCTACCCTCTCTGGCCACTGGCCAGGGCCCACGCTGGCCCCTCTCAGGATGGCTGTGTCCATCTGTCCAGTGGCAAATGTGGCCTACAGGCAGGGGCCCTGCATGTGACGCCCAGGTCCCTCTGTCTGCCTGCCCAGGGGGCCGGGTGCTGGAGGTGGGCTTCGGCATGGCCATCGCAGCCTCAAAGGTCCAGGAGGCCCCCATCGACGAGCACTGGATCATCGAGTGTAACGACGGCGTCTTCCAGCGGCTCCAGGCCTGGGCCCAGCAGCAGCCCCACAAGGTGCGAGCCCCCCGGGGCCAGGGACGGAGGGTGGCCGTCACCCATGGGGTCCCTTTCTGAAGGCGGCTAGCTCTCGGGGGGCCTCCCTGACCTCCAGTCTGTCTCCCCCTCCGCAAGGTTGTCCCTTTGAAAGGCCTGTGGGAGGATGTGGCGCCCACGCTGCCGGACTGTCACTTTGATGGTGAGGGGGCTCTGGGGGCCAGCTGGGGAGGGCATGTGGTGGGGCACGCGTGGGGCCTCCTGCTCCTCCATGGCAGCCTTGGGCCGCAGCTGCACCCTCTGCGGCACACTCACAATGGTGCCCAGGTGGGCAGGGACGTGGCAGGCGGGTGCGAGGTTGGGGCCCCTTTAGCTCCAGGGGACTGGGCCGGGGCTGCTGGGGGGCTGAGCGGACGGGCGGGTGTACCCCCTGCAGGGATCCTGTACGACACGTACCCGCTGTCAGAGGACACCTGGCACACGCACCAGTTTAACTTCATCAAGGTAGGCCCGGGCACCTGACCTTCCTGACCCCCTGGGGCGCGGAGGCCGCGGGGAGCCCCGTGCACACCCTGGCCGCTGTCCCCCACAGAGCCACGCCTTCCGCCTGCTGAAGCCTGGGGGTGTCCTCACCTACTGCAACCTCACCTCCTGGGGCGAGCTCATGAAGTCCAAGTACGCGGACATCACCACCATGTTCGAGGTACACCCTCCACCCCAGAGCTGGCCAGTGACGCGGGGGGCGGCTGGGGCTGCCCTGTGTCCGGGGAGGGGCCCTTCCTCCCGCACGGTGTGTGTGGCTTGGGCTGTGCTGTCACCTTCCACTTGTAAACCAGACGAGGCCCTCGCCAGCCCAAGCACCTCCGTGGCTGCCTAGTGCCCTCACACTGTGCCTGGGGTGACCCGTGCCGCCCCCAGGAGACGCAGGTGCCGGCGCTGGAGGAGGCGGGCTTCCGGCGGGGAAACATCCACGCCGAGGTGATGGCGCTGGTGCCGCCGGCCGACTGCCGCTACTACACCTTCCCGCAGATGATCACGCCCCTCGTCACCAAGCCGTGAGCCGCGAGCAGCCGCCCTGGTGCGCAGGAGCCCGCGGGGACGGGCGGCCTTCGGCTGCAGCCTGGAGCCCGGGTCTCCCCGGGGGCGGGGGTGAAATAAACACGGGCGCCGGGCTGTGTGCCGCCCGCCCGCCTGGTGGAGTGAGCTCCTGGGCGCCTCTGCTGTCCAAGGCCCGACTCCCTTCAAAGCATGCCCCAGCCCCCTGGGCTATCATCCTTGTCCCCAGCCAGTTCTGGACTCCTAGGTCCCCGGGCCCTGCTCCCTTTGGGAAGCCTCTTGCCAGGGACCCCACGGTGGGCTGCTCCCTTGGCCTGCAACACCCGTCCACTCTCCACGGCGTGGCCCTAGAAGCTGCCCTTGAGCAGGGCGGGGCACCCGTCCCCCATCTCAGGCCCCTCATTTTGAGCCAGCTGACACAGGGTGACACGCTCAGGTCGGCCACTGCATCGCTGCTGAGCGCCCTTAGATAAGGGCGGGACTGGGGGCGGGCGCCGTCTGAGGCTGGGGGGGTCCCTGGAGGGGCTCACGGGGGCTGTGCCCGCGTCTCCAGGCTGAGGGACAGCTGGCCAGAGGCCGATGTGTGGCCCAGAGGTGGCTCCCTGTGGGTGGGGACAAAGGCAGGCGTCGCTCCGCAGAGCTGGGAGGGAGCCAAGTCGGGGACCCCGGCCTCCCGCTTCCCAAAGCCAGGCTGTCCCAGGAAGGCGGCAGCTGGGCCCCAGTGCTTCTGCGCAGGAAGGAGGCGCGGGTGCAGCAGTGGCACGGGGAGCTTTATTTAGTGTCGCTGCCCTCGCGGCCGGCGCTAGCGGCGGTACCAGATGCGGAGCCTCTTCTCCCGCTTGATCTTGCGCTGCAGCTGCAGGATGCCGTAGAGCAGGGCCTCGGCCGTGGGCGGGCAGCCTGCGGACCGGACCGCACCGGCGGGCCTCAGTCTCCCCTCCTCTGCGCCGGGGCCCACGGGGGCGGCCTCGGGCAGAGGCCCAGGACCCGGGGTGACCTCTCAGCTGCCAGCGCTGAGCAAACTGACTCTTCTGGGGAACTGACTGCACGTCATGCCAGTGTCCCTGCCTTTGGGGCGGTGCCAAGAGACAGGCACAGAGCCTGCTTCCTGGCTGCCCTCGGGGCCAGTGCCCCCTGCGCCCATCGGTATGGAGCGGGGTGCCCACAGGACTGGGCCAGGGAGAATAAAGGACACCAGGGACCCGTGATCGTCAAGCATCCAGTACCTGCAGGGTGCGCTTTGCTTTGTTTTTTCCTGTCCTGTTCTTTGAGCAGGGTCTCACTATGCAGTGCAGGCTGGCCTTGAGCTCACTATGTCACCGAAGCTAGCTTCAACTCTCTGAGGTCCTCCTGCCTCAGCCTCCCGAGTGCTGGTATCACAGTGTGCGTCAGTGTGCCCAGCTACTTACTGTTTTTTAAAATTACTACTCATGGTTATTCTGACATTGTAAGTTAACTGAGCATCCTGAACTTTTTAAGCCATGGTGATCCTCCTGCCTCAGCCTCCTGAGTGCTGGGATGACAGGCCTGCACCGCCATGCCCGCTTTTATTTTGTGAATCTGGCCACCCTGAAGATCCCTTGCCTGCTGAGAACTAGGCCCAGGGACAATGTCCTGTCTCCAGGGGCTTTCTCCTTGGCTATGGTAGGAACTGGCAAAGGTTGGCCGTTGCAGGACCAGGCGGGGTCCTGCAGGTGTTCTATCAGGGACACCCCATGAGCACGGGGGGTGGCACTGTTCCCGGGAGCCCAGCCTGCCTGCAGGCGACACGGGCAGGTGTGCCTAGGCGGGGCCAGGGCAGAGGCCAGCGCCCTCACCTGGCACGTAGATGTCCACGGGCACGATGCGGTCACAGCCCCTCACCACGGAGTAGGAGTAGTGGTAGTAGCCGCCTCCATTGGCACAGCTGGGGAGAAAGGGGCCTGAGGGGCCACCCTGGCACCCATGGGCCCTCCCCACCCCACCTGCCACCAGACCGCTGGCAAGCACCAGACACAACATCACAGACAGGCGACCCGGAGAGCTGGAGCCCCTGGGAGCATTCTGTGAGGTGGGGCACATAGGCAGATGTGTGCTGGGAAACACAGGAGCGTTCCCCCCAAAGATCTGAGCTGGGGCGGGGGGCATGGAGCAGCACTGTCTTCCACCGGCCCACCCGGAGGCCCAGGCACCCCGGAGAGGCCAGATGCAGGGGACACACAGTGTGGGCTCCAGGGACAGGAAGTGACCTCCTGGGTGCCGGGAGGGGAGGGGACAGGTGACTGACTGCTCGTGGGGACAGCTGGGGCTTCCTTTGGGGTGACAGGACGTTTTAGAACCACAGTGCCGAGAGCCGCAGGTCTCTGTGTAACTACGAGCACTGAATCTGCGCACATACCCAGCATGCACTGGGTGAAAAGCAGGCCACTGGCCTCCTGGGCAGGGAGTGTATGGGGCAGTGGCCTGGGAGAGGGCAGGAGGCGCCCGGGACAGGGGTCTGCTGGGCCACGGCGCACTCAGGGCCTGGCCTGTGCCACCCAGACAGACCCAGGACGGGGCAGAGGTCCTCACCTGCCCATGGACACCACGTAGCGCGGCTCCGGCATCTGGTCGTAGACCTGGGGGAGACGCAGGTCAGGTGCCCGTGCCCCCCGGCTGGGGCCACGGGGAGGCGGGGGGGGCCCTACCTTGCGGAGTGCCGGGGCCATCTTGTTGGTGAGCGTGCCCGCCACAATCATCACGTCGGCCTGGCGCGGGCTGGCGCGGAAGACCACGCCGAAGCGGTCCATGTCGTAGCGGGGCGCGGCCATGTGCATCATTTCCACGGCGCAGCAGGCCAGGCCGAAGGTCATGGGCCACAGCGAGCTCTGGGTGAGGGCCGGGCCAGCTGGTCAACGGCAGGCAGGTCTCTGCCCTCCCTTTAGAATCAGCGGGGCCAGTGGCTGGGCCCTGGGGCCGGGAGAGGACTGGGAACCAGCACTGCATCCGACCTGCCTGGGTCCTGGCCGATGCGGATGCGTGTGGGGCCCTCCAGGAACCCCCGGTGCCTTGCTGTCCTCCAGCATTTGGGGTCCGGGCCCCCCAGCTCCCGGGCCTCCCACCCTGGGTCTGGGATATCTAGAAGTGGCCCCATGGTCATCAACAGATGCGTGGACGTGGGTGGCAGCGCCTGGGCCACATGCACCCAGCACGGACGAACGGGAATCCAGTCACCCTTGGCCTGGCTGGCCAGGGCCACCTGGCTGGCACCTGCACCGGACAGACCCGGCCACGTCCCTGGACTTCCGTGATCACAAAGGACCCTGCGGGGTCCGCTCCCTCCCTCCAGGGCAGCTGCGGCTCCCCCTGGAGGCTCCCCTGGACACAGTGCCCGCCACGGGGCGGGGGGGGACACCCAGCGAGCCGTCAATGGGCCATTGTGAGACTCGGGATCACGGGGAGGCCGAGGCCAGCACCGCCGGGCAGCGCTGCGGGGAGTGACCAGCGGGTCATGGACGCACGTCGTGAGAGGGCCGCACAGACTTTACTGAGGACCTGCGTTCACCCTGTGAGGCTTTTTGAGGTTAAAAGTCACTTTCACGTCTGGAGAGAGAAGGCAGGAATCCCGGGCAGACTGAGGCCCGCGGGGGCAGTGGACGCTGGCTGGGCCCAGGGCAAGGAGGTGGGCGGGGAGAGAGGAGGGAACCCTGGAACTAGGGGTGCCCAGGGCAGCCCAGCCTCCACCCTGGGCCCACAGAGCTCACCCGGCGGGCCCAGTTGACGAGGTCATCCAGCTTGGCCACCACATATTCGCCGCGGCTGCGGGGCAGCGTGGGGGACTTGGGGACCACAGCCCCAACCTTGGGCACAGCAGGCTGGGTGCTGGGTAAAGGGACACGGCCGGGGGTGGCACCCATCAGGGTCGCTGCCCGAGGTGGGGGCGGAAGTGAGTGACAGGCAGGCTCTGGGGTTCGCCCCGAGGCCCAGGCCACAGGGCTCCCGGGGAGGAGGCTGGGGGGCCTCACCTGCTCGGGTCCGCGGTGGCTGGGCTCTGGTGGACGCCTCGAGCCTGCACAGCCACGCCTGTGACAGAGCTGCAGGAGCTGCAAGGAGCCGGGTAAGGGCATTGCCCCCCACGTCACCCCCCATGCCCCACCTCGGCCCGGGGAAGGACGGTCCTGGAACAGCTATGGAGGGAAACTGAGCCCAGGCCCTCTGCTGGCCCTTGGGGACCCTGGCGCTGCTCCGCATGGTGGGGTTCACGGGGCTGCCCGAGTTACTGGGAGGGGGCTGCCCTCCAGCCAGCCTTGCAGGACACCTCGCTGGCACAGACGGAAGGGGCTCTGTGGACACTGAGGCTGCCAGTTCTGCCGCCCCGCAACCATCCACAGAGGGCCCTGCTCACCTTGGCTGAGGACGGACCCCAGCCCTGGCCCACCCTGCGCCAGGTGACTCCCCAGGGCTCCCGGGGGATGGGGGGGGCTGTGACACCCACAGCCGAATTCCTGGGTGCCAGGCGCCAGCACTCACCGCAGCCCGAGGATCCGGACGCAGAGTGGGCTGGAAGCTGTGTGGGAACGGGGTGGGCAGGGGTGAGTGGGGTCCCCGCCAGGCCCCCACTGTCTCCTCCACGCTCTCACACCCCTTGGGAGGCGCTTGGGGAGAGAGGGTCTTCAGAAAGTGATGGTGTCTCTCCATGGCTGAAGGCCCTGCAGGCCCCGGAAGCACACCGGGCCCCCACGGCGAGGCCACCTCACCACACTCGCCGTGGCCTCAGGGTTCATCTTGCTGTTCCTTCCGCCTTGAACACCCTGCCGCGCACACAGCCAGCCCCTTCACCCGAGGCCTTGGGTCAGGCGTCCACCGGCCACTCTGAAGCCCCCCCTCTTGGCCTCCCATGACATTGGGCTACCCTGTCTCAGCCTTGCCGAGATGGCGCTTGGTAACTGGTGCCCTGCAGGCCGGGCTGGGGTTGGAGGGTCTCAGATCCTGCCGGGCACTGCCCTGCGCCCCAGAACACGCAGCCTAGAGGGCGCACAGACTAATCCCAAACTCCTAGGTGGAAGTAATCCTCCTGCCTCAGCCTCCAAGCAGCAGCGGGCCAATGTGCCCAGCTCTGGAACAGGCATTTACAACAAAGGGTTCCTGAGAGGAGCTGACAGGGAAAGCTGGGGAGGGACGCCCTGGGTGGAGGCGTCCTTGGAGATGCTTCTGGAAAGGAGCAGCCAGAAGGACAGAGATGGGGGTGGTGGAGGTGGGCAGAGATTCCGATAAACAGTGGGGCAGCCGGACAGGAGGCCAGGGTTGGTGACCATCCGGGGCTGACCCGTGTCCCCCAAATGTACACAGTGAAGCTTCTCAGGATGTGACCCTGTTGGGGGACCGGGTCTCTACAGAGACCATCAGGAGTACAGACACAGGGCAAAGCCCACAGGCGTCCCAGGGAGAGGACAACAGCCGCAAGCCAAGGGAGACCTCAGCAGCAACCCGGCCCGCCACCTTGAGCATGGGACTTCCAGCCTCCAGGACTATGCATGACGGATTTCTGTCATTGAAGCCCCTGAGCCCATCAATCCAGGGCTGAGGACCAGACTGCCCACCTGCACGGCCCACAAGGCCTCTCCCCCAAACCCCGCGTTGCGTCAGCCTCCCCCTTGCCGGGGACGCTGCCTTCTGCAGCCCCGGCAGGCTACGAGTCTCTCAAGGTCGTGACAGTGACCTTCTTGGCAAGCCTGAGACTGGGCATAAAGACAGGTTAGCTGCCTCTCCCTGGGCCTCGGTTTTCCCACTTGAAAACTGACGGCCTTGGAAATACAGCACAACAAACACGCTGCTTTTTTTCTTTTTTGAGATGGGGTGTCACAATGGCGCGCTGACTAGTCTAGTCCCAAACTCCCAAAGGAAAGCAGTTCTCCTGCCTCAGCCTCCAGGCAGCAGCGGGCCAGTGTGCCCAGCCTGGGAACAGGCATTTACAACAAAGGGTTCCTGGTGAGAATTCAGAACTGTGAACGGACACAGAAAAACCAATAACGCCTTCACTATCATCACAGTCTCCCTGAACCAGTTTTGCATTCAGCTCTGAGCCCTGGCCAAAGAACACAGCAGTACTGGCAAGACCTGCAGCTTTTCATCAGCGACACCAGAGGCCTGTGTCACAAAAGAGGCAGAAAACTCCAAGAATCAGTCAGCTCCCCTAGCTAGGCCTGGCATCCCATGTCCTAGCAATCAAAGCACATAGGTGACTAAGTCACCAATTACATTGTCTTTTTTTCTTTTTTGAGACAGGGTCTCACTATGGAGCCCAGGTTGGCCTTGAACTTGCAAGATTCTCCTGCCTCAGCCTCCACACCACAGCCAGCTCCCAATCGGGTTTTGTGACAATTAGATAACTGGCTCTCTTGATCCTACGATTCTGTTCCATGTCACTTTTTGTTCAGTCATTTTATCTGAGGAGGGCATCTACAGACGATCGCGAGAGCGATCGGGGCTGGGGAGCGAGCTGGAGGAAGAAGCAAGTGGGGGACGGGGGACGGGTGGCCCAAGTGGCCCGGCCCCTCCCTGAACCTCAGTTTTGCTCCCGTCGGCTGGGCGCAAGCCCTGCGCCACCCTCGCAGACCCTTCCGGAGCAGCATCTCGCGCCGAGCCGCGGCGCCCTCCAGAGGCGGGGGGGGGCTGCCTCGGTTTCCCCGATCGTAGCGCGGTCTCAGTAACAAGGGTCCTGCTGGGCGGACATGAAGAAGCCCGGCACACACTGCGACCTCAACCCTGGCCCCCGACGCCCGCAGACACCCAGGCCCTGGCGTCCTAGGTCTCCGGGACGCCCCACGCTCCCCACCCTGGGCCTTGGAACCCGACGTCCGCGCGGCCCCGGCACCCGGGCACCGCACTCACCCGCCAGCGCCGCCATCTTGCCCTCGGCCTTCAGGCAACCTCTACGGTCCGCGCTCTTAGTGCTCCGGGTCCTCAGAGCCGTCGCCCAAAGCGGCCCGGGGGGGTGTGCGGAAACCAGAACCCGGAGACAAACTGTTCCGCTGCTCTGTGCCTCCGTGTTCGTGTTCACGCTGCGCGTCCCCAGACCTCTCGCTCCGGCACGACGCTGGGCAAAGAGTGACATGGGAGGGGTCACTGTGCACTGTTTCTTTTGATTTCAAAAGGCAAAAGGGACACTCCGTCCCTGGGTGGGCTCGAACCACCAACCTTTCGGTTAACAGCCGAACGCGCTAACCGATTGCGCCACAGAGACGGAACTGAAAAGTGCTCCCCCACACAGCCCTAAGAGGCATGCAGAGAGGGCGCACATGGGGCAAACTGCGCCTGCGTGAGACGCCTCGCATCTGGGCGGAGTCTAGGTTTGAGCAGGCTGTTCAGCCTGGCCGAAATAGCTCAGTTGGGAGAGCGTTAGACTGAAGATCTAAAGGTCCCTGGTTCGATCCCGGGTTTCGGCAGAGTTTTTGGTCCTGAGTTTGAATGTTGTCTGTTTAATGAAAAATTTGAGTGTTTGTCCCACTCAAAGCTTTTATGATTTCAGTGCAAACGTCCTGTCCCTTTTTTCTGCACTCAATATTTCCCAAAATTTCTTTAAAAAAATTGTAACGGCGGCAGGGGGTTTAGCTCAGCGGTGTAAGTGCCTGCTTGGCAAACGCAAGGTTGTGAGTTCAATCCCCAGCACCAAAATAAATAAATAAATAAATAAATAAATAGTAACTTTGCCCGGTAAGTACGAGGTTGTGAGTTTGATCCCCCATACCAAAAAAAAAAAAAAAAAGTTATTTTGAGCTGGTGCTGTGGCGCACATCGGTAATCTCAACACTCAGGAGGCTGAGGCAGGAGGATCACTGTCCGTTCTAGGCCAGCCTGGGCCCCATAATGAGTTCTAGGCCAGCCTAAGCTGCATAGTGAGACATTGTCTCAGAATAAAACTGAAAATTGTTATTTGTAGTGCTAGGGGTGGAAGCCAGTACTGACTGTCAAATGTAACACTAACTACCCAAGTAGGGTTTGCAAAACTACTCTCTACTTGTGTGTTTTCTTTTCTGGTTCTGGTTTTGAACCAAGGGTTTTTGCACTGAGCCACATTCCTAGCCCGTTGTACAATTTTTTTGAGACGAGATCTCTCTAAATTATGAAATTACCCAGGCTGAGCGCAAAATCGAGACCCTCCTGCCTCTCGGCAGGGATGATAGGCCTGGCTCAGGAATGCTAGAGTGATGCAAAACAGGCGCTTTTCACAGTGGGACCCCACCACGCCCTGTGTGACACCTGCTCACGTGATGGCAGGCTGCCGGGAGACCAGCAGGGCTGGGATCGAACAGGGCCTGGTGGGAGAGGCGGGCTGCCTGCTGCTCCAATGGGAACCGCACCTTCTCCGATGCTGTGTGACTGACAGAGTTTGAGTCCCTGAGGACAGCGGCTAAAGTGAGGCGCGGGCAATGGGGAAAGGATGGAATGGGGAATGCAGGAAGGAAAGGAGGGACGGAGGGAGAAGAGGGGTGGGAAGGGGAGGGGAGGGGACACCAGAAGCCCAGGCGAGGCGCTGAGGGCTCCCAGGCAGGGGCAGCTCCTGAGGACGGCACCGTGGGACATCGAATGTGCCCCTGAGGTGTGGGCCGTGCGTCCTCTACGCCCCTGGTGCTGCTGGAAAGAGAGGACGCTTGATTCTGGGAAATCAAGTCCTCCTCTTCCCGATCTGGAGTGAGAATCGCTCACGTGGGAAGGGGGTTTCCGGGGACATGAAGGTGGGCGGGGCAGGGGGCTCCCGGGCCCCCTAAAGGGGTGGCAGGGAAGCAGGGACGAGCACGGGGCTGGGCCAGGGACCGGGAGACACGGCGCCCGCACCCCAGGGGGAGAGGGCTCCTGCGGCGCGGCCCTGGGGAACTCCCGGCACCGACAGCACTTGCAGTACCGGGGATGGCCCGCAGAGGGCGCTCCAACCTCAAAGTG
>PVJX010039967.1:0-15501 GCA_004027295.1 Dolichotis patagonum | reverse complement strand
ACATACAACTCACTTATCAAGGAAAACCTATTAGAGTCACAGTAGATGCATCAGCACAAACTTTCAGGTTAAGTTGTGCTTAGAGTGAAGTATTTCAAGCCTTAAAAGAAAACAACTTTCAACCCAGACTGATATACCAAGAAAAACTTTCTTTCTAATTTAATGGAGACACAAGATACTTCCATGACAAAGAACAACTGAAAAAATTCATGTCCACCAAGCTAACCTTAGAAAGAGTACTGAAAGACATGCTAGATAGAGATAAAAATTACCACAATCTCCAGAACAACAACAGAAAGAAACCACCAGGCTGGACAAGAAATTAAAAATGAGAGAAAAGCAGGAAACCAATGATAAGAAAACAACATGGCAAAGTCAAGCCAGTACATATCATTGATATACGTAAATGTAAATGGGCTCAATTCACCTATCAAAAGAAACAGGTTGACAGAATGGATCAAGAAACAAGATTCAACAATGTTCTGTATACAATAAACACATCTGACTCCAAAAGAAACTCAACCTGAATGTTTGTGCTGATGCATAGATTAAAAGTCAAAGAATGGGAAACAGTATTGCATGCAACAGGAATCCAGAAAAAAGCAGGGGTAGGTATTCTGTTTGCAGACAAAGTGAACTTCAAACCTAAAATAATCAAAAGAGATACAGCAGGTCACTACATAATTGTAAATGGAAAACTACAAGAGAAGAACTAACAATTATAAGTATATATGCACCAAATGCCAATTATATAAGATAAATACTAATGGACATGAAAAACCAAATACACAAGAACACAATTGTAATAAGAGACCTTAACACCTTACTGTCACATAGAGATAGATTAGCTAGACAAAAAGTAGGCAAAGAAATAACAGAATTGAATCATACCTGTGAGTGAATTGACTTAGTGGATTTTCATAGAGTGTTCCATCCAATCACATCAGAATACACATTCTTCTCAGCTGCACACGGGACATTCTCCAAAACAGACCATATATTAACTCATAAAACATTCTTAAGTAAATGAAAATGGAGTGAAATTGTCCTGTGAATAACATCTGACCATAGAGCACTAAAATTGGAAACCAATGGCAAAATAAATTGCAAACCCTGCAATAATATATGGAAATTAAATAACAGCCTTCTGAATAACCAGTGGGTTACAGATGAAATTAAAGAAGTAAAACAATACCTACAATACAATGAAAAAGCAGATAAAACATACCTTAACCTATGGGATGCAATGAAAGCAGTCCTAAGAGGGAAATATGTGACAATAAATAGTCACATCAAGAAAATGGAACAAACACAAATAAATAACCTAATGCTGCATCTCAAGCTCCTTGAAAAGGAAGAGCAAGCCAAACCCAAAGGTCATAGAAGAGAAGAAATTGTAAAGATTACAGCAAAAATTAATGAAATTGAAACTAAAAAAATACAAAGAATTAATGAATCAGAGAGCTGGTTTTTTGAGAGAATAAACAAAATTGATAAATGCCTGGTGAACCCTAACAAGAAAAAAAAAGAAAAACTCAAATCCATGCAATAAAGACTGAAAAGAAGGAAATTGCTACAGACCCCATGGAAATTCATAAGATCGTGAACACCTACCTTGAAAATCTCTACTCACATAGGGTGGAAAACACAGAGGAAATCAACCAATTTCTAGGAACATATGAACTACCAAAGTTCAATCAAGAAGGTATAACAATTTTGAAAACTTAATATCAGCTACTGAAATCAAAAACCTGATTAAAACTTACCAACCAAGAAAAACCCAAGTCCTGATGGATTCACAGCTGTATTCTATAAAAAATTTAGAGAAGATTTAACACTAATACTCGTTAAACTCTTTAGTGAAAGAGAAGCAGTCCTTCCTAACTCCTTCTTGGCAGTAAGTATCGCTCTGATACCAAAACCAGAGGAAGTCCCAGCCAAAAAGGATAACAATAGACCAATCTCACTAATGAACATTGATGCAAATGTTCTCAATAAAATATTGGCAAATAGAATGCAGCAAATCATTAAGAAGATTATACACCATGACCAAGTGGAATTTATTACAGGAATGCAGAGATGGTTTAACGTACACAAATCAATAAATGTAACACTCCAAATCAACAGAGCCAAAACTAAATATCACATGATCATCTAAATAGATGCAGAAAAAGCTTTCAATAAAGTCAAATACCTTTTCATGATAAAAACCCTACAGAAACTTGTAATAGATGGAATAGATGGTGTATATCTCAATCTCATAAGGCCTCTATGACAAACCAACAGTCAGAATTATACTAAACAGACAAAAACTGAAAGCCTTCACTCTAAAATACAAAGATGTTCACTTTCACCATTCCTATTCAATATAGTTCCAGAAATAATAGCCAGAGCAATCAGACAAGAGAGAGAAATAACAGGTATAAACATAGGAAAAGAAGAAGTTAAATTATCATTATTATGATATGATACTCTACATAGAAGACCCCAAAAATTCCATTAAAAGATTACTAGAGGTAATATACAAATTCAGCAGCAAATCTGGATACAAAGTTATAATTCAGAAATCAATAGCATTCCTTACACAAACAAAACACTCACTGAGAGAGAAATTATGGAAATATGACTTTTCACAATAACATCTTAAAAAATGAAATACTAACCAAGAATGTAAAAGACTTATATACTGAAAATTATACTACTCTTAAAAAAGGAGATTGAAGAGGATATTAGAAAATGGAAGGATATTCCTTTCTCTTGGTTAGTAAGAACCAACTTTGTGAAAATGGCCATACTCCCAAACTGTTATACAGATGTAATGCAATCCCAATCAAAATACCATTGACATACCCCACAGATCTAGAGAAAACATTCCTAAAATTCATTTGGAAACAGAAGAAACCTAGAATAGCAAAGGCACATCTGGGAAACAAAGGAAAGACAGGAGGCATCTCAATTCTTGACTTGAAACTATACTACAAAGCCACAGTGATAAATTCAGCACGGTACTGGCAAAGAAATGGACCTGAAGATCAATGGAATAGATTAGAAGATGCAAACACAACTATAAAGACACTCAGCCACCTGATATTTGACAAAGTGGCTAAACATGTTCAATGGAAAAAAGATAGCCTGTTTAATAAATGATGTTGGAAAAATTGGCTATCCACATGCTGAAGAGTGAAAATAGATCCAAGCCTATCAACATACACTAAACTAAAGTCAAAATGGATCAAGGATATAAATATTAAAACAGAAACACTAAGACTACTGAAAGACAAAGGTAAATTCCCAGAGACATAAGTGTATGAAGAGAATTCATGAATTAAAAGCAAACCACATGGGCAATACTTCAAAGGATCAACAACTGGGATCTTAGATTATTGAAAAGTCTTTGCATTTCAGAAGAAATCATCAACAAAGTGAAAAGAAAACCCACAGAATGGGACAGAATTTTACCCAACAATCCCTCAGATAAAGGACTTACATCCACAACATATAGAGAACTGAAAAACATCAAGCCCCACAAATTCTAAGACCCTCTCCAAAAATGGACATCAGAGATGAACACACAGTTCTCAGATGGAGATGTATAAATGGCAAACAAATATATGAAGACATGTTCACCATCACTGGTCAGTCAAAAAATGCAAATTAAAACACCATTGAGATTTCATCTCACTGTGGAAAGAATGACTGCCATCAAGAGATCAACTGATAACTAATGTTGGTGAGGGTGTGTGGAAAAAGGAACACTTCTCCATTTTTGGTGGTAGTGCAGACTGGTGCAATCACTGTGGAAATCAGTATGGAGAGTCCTCAAAAGACTAGGATTGGAATTTCCATTCAATCTAGCTATATCCATCCTGGGTAATTTCCCAGAAAAAAATTGAAAATGTCATATCACAGTGATATATATTCACCTATGTTCATAGCAGCACAATTTATAATAGCTAAATCTTGGAAACAACCAAGATACCCATCAACTTCAGAGTGGATGAAAAAGATGTGATATTTTTATACAACCCAATATTACTCAGCTATAAAACCGATGATCTTGAGGCCTTCATAGGGAAATGGAGACAACTTGCAGCTATGCTCATTAGTGAAATACATAAGAATGGATATTTATAAACATCACATTGTGTCTCTAGTCTAAAAAGTAATAAGAACTGTAAGATTAACAAGGTCTAAAATGGTTAATTGCTATTGTAAAAAAGAGAAAAAGAAAGTTCTCTAAAGGATAAAATGGCATGTATGATTAAGTGTGTAGTATTGATAACTACATTACTAAGTTTTTGTTGGACAGTTGAACAGAACTGTTCGCATTCTCACTGTTTAAATGTCCACTTTGTATGCTTTACTTTTGTAACTTGAAGAACTATTTCTAAGAGGACAATATGTAATTTATCAACTAGTGATTTTTACTGCTTATTTTTTTCAAACTATGTATTGTTTCTACCCTGTTTCTGTTTTGTTTTTTTCTTTAAATAAAATTTAAAAAGAATCAAATGATTGTTTCTCTAGATGCAGAAAAAACTTTTGATAAGGTCCAATCCTCATTCATGGTAAAAACCTTACAGAGAATTGGAATAGATGGTCTTTACCTCAATGTGATGAAAGCCATCTATGACAAACCAACAGCCAGAACCTTACTAAGTAGTCAAAAACTAAAAGCCTTTACTCTAAAATCAGGAACAAGGCAAGGATGTCCATTATTACCACTCCTATTCAATACAGTTCTGGAAATACTAGCCAGAACAATTAGATAAGAGAGAAATAAAAGGAGTAAAGATAGGAAAAGAAGTTAAATTATCATTATTTGCAGATGACATGATACTCTACATAGAATATGCCCAAAACTCCATTCAAAGACTCCTAAGTATAATAAATAAATTCAGTATTGTAGCTGGATACAGTAAACACTCAAAAATCAATAGCATTCCTATACAAAAACAACAAATTCACTGAGTGAGAAATAAGAGAAGGCACACCCTTCACAATAGCATCCAAAAAATTACTTAGGAATCAGTCTAACAGAAGAAGTAATAGACCTATTCAGGGAAAATTATGATATCCTGAAAAAAAGAAATTTAAAAGAGTCTCCAAAAATGGAAAGACATTCCCTGTTCATGGATAGGAAGAACAAATATTGTGATAATGGACATTCTCCCAAAATTGTTACACAGATTTAATGCAACCTCCATCAAGTACCTCCATCAAGTACCACAGTATACTGGACAGACCTAGAGAAATCATTCCTAAAATTCATCTGGAACCAAAAAAGACCTAGAAGAGCAAAGGCAATTCTGAGCAGCAAAGGCAAGTCATGAGGTATCACAATTCCTGTGTTGAAGTTTTACTACAAAGGTACTGTAATAAAATCAGCATATTACTGGAATAAAAACAGACTGGAAGATCAATGGAATAGAATAGAAGATACAAGTACAACTACAAACATACTCAGCCACCTTATCTTTGATTAAGGGGCCAAATACATTCACTGGGAGAAAGATAGACTCTTTAATAAGTGGTGTTGGAAAAACTGGCTCTCTCAACCTAAAACTCGACCCGTGCCTATCACTATGTACTAAGCTAAATTCTAAATGAATCAAAGATCTAAATATTAAGGCAGAAACACTTAAGTCTGGTGGAAGACAAAGTAGGTAGAAATCTTAAAGACATAGAGATGTGAAGAGAATTCATGAACAAAAATCAAACCACCCAGGAAATACTTCGAGAATCAAAAATTGGGATCTCATCTTATTAAAAAGTTTTTGCATATCAAAAGAAGGGTCCAACAGAGTAAAAAGGAAACCCATGAATTTTGAAAAAATCTTAGTGTGAAACCAAGCAACCTGTTGGTCTCTCTGGTAAGCAGCAGTTGCTCAGGCAAGCGGTGACCACCCCAGGGGGAGAACCAGCCAGCGTCTCCCAAGATCCATGCGATGAGGGAACTTAGGGCGCTGGGAAATCAAGACCACCCCAGGGGGAGAACCAGCCAGCGTCTCCCAAGATCCATGCGATGAGGGAACTTAGGGTGCTGGGAAATCAAGCAACTTTCTCGCCTCCCTGGTAAGCAGCCATGACTTGGGCAAGCAGTGGCTGCCCCGGGGGAGAACCACCGGTGTCTCCTGAAATCCATGCCATGTTGAAACTTAGGGTGCTGGGAAAACAAGCAACCTTCTTGCCTCCTTGGCAAGCAGTCATGCACCTACCAGCATGCAGGCTGAGAATCAGGCATCCCATCCCTAACCCCTGTTAGAAAATGGGAGCCAGAGGTCTGAGCATCTCTTGGGAGGTTGACCATATTCAATATAGAAAATGGGGGGGGTGGATTTCCTTCTACCATCTCTTTGAAGGGAAATATGGCTATCACTGTTTTGCTTTGTTGTGATCAATTGCATTGCTCTATTCAATATTCTGTTTTGATAAGTTCTATAAGGTTCTGTATTTGGTTTGATTTTGCTTTAACTGATTGAAAGAACAACTATTGTGAAGATAAGAAGATATACTATGGTACCTATTACTGTTATCCCGGTAACCTGTTGTGATGTTCTGTACCAATTTCACTGCACTGCCTCAAATGGCTTTGTTATGTCTTGTTCTGTTGTATTTCACTACCTTCAAAACAATAAAACATTAAAAAAAACTTAGCCAACTGTCCCTCAGACAAAGGACTTCTGTCTAGAACATATAAAGAATTAAAAACATCAGACTTCTGAAATTCAAAGACTCGGTCCAAAATGGGCATCTGAGATGAATATACAGTTCTCAGGTAAACAAATACAAATGGCAAATAAACATATGAAAAAATGTTCAGCATCACTGGTCACTAGAGAAATGCAAATTAAAACCACACTGAGATTCCATCTCACTCCAGAATGAATAGCCAGGATCAAGAATACAACCAAAAACAAATGCTGGAGAGGCTGTGAGGAAAAAGGAACTCTTCCGCACTGTTAGTGGGAGTGTAGACTGGTGC
Organism: Dolichotis patagonum; assembly: GCA_004027295.1. NCBI lineage: Eukaryota > Metazoa > Chordata > Mammalia > Rodentia > Caviidae > Dolichotis > Dolichotis patagonum. The sequence goes on along the minus strand of PVJX010039967.1, from coordinate 8,516 downwards.
TACCACTGTGGAGGTCATTCCGGAGATTCTTCAAAGAGCTAGGATTGGAAATCCCATTTGACCCAGCTATTCCACTTCTGGGCATATCCCCAGAAGAACTGAAAACATCATATCACAGTGATATAGGTGCACTGATCTTTATAGCAGTACAATTTGTAATAGCCAGATCTTGGAAACAGCCTAAATGCCCATCAACTGAGGAATGGATAAAAAAGATATAGTATTTTTATACAATGGAATACTACTTGGCTATAAAGAATGATCACATTGAGATATTTATAAGTGGCTGCAACTTGAGACCATACTCATAAGTGAAATAAATCAAACCCACACAAGCCAGTACCATATTGTCTCCCTAGTGCAAGAAATAGTAAGAGTACATAAAATAGAAAATCCTCAATAAATACAGTGAAAGGATAAGAATCTTTTCAAAGGGGAAAAATAATATCTCAGGGAAAATGAGGAAAAAGAAAAATGAAGCAAAAACAAAAGATATCTCAATTTGTATAAACACACTTAGGACAGCTAACATGATTGTGCTACAAATTCTATAAGTTTGTAAAAACAAAGCAGTTAATATTCATAGGATTGGAACAATTTTGCATGTTTGTGTCAGATGCCCTGAGGAATTCTTGAAGATCACTTTGTAAAATATCAACCTTAGTTCTGTTCCTACCATCATGTTTTGAAAGCCTGTATCATTATTGCTTTGGGATCTTTGTACTGTTATTTATTTGTCTTTTTTTGTTTCTTATTTTTCTAGTAATCTGTTTTGTTTTGTTTTGTTTTGTTTTTCCCTCTAAGGCAGAAATCATAGGTATACATGTAGAGGCTTACCCATGCCTAGAACTTCTCCTAAAGAGTGTATGAGAATCAATTATATTATGTGTGATGACATGAACAGCTACTTTGAAGAAAAACAGACATTATGTTATCAATTGCTAATTCCATATCATCATGCTGTGAAATCCAATAATGCTTTTACTCTTTGTTCAGAGTCATTTTAGTCTGTTTTGTATTGTTTAATTTCAACATACGTGAAGGTATGGACAACTATTTTGAAGAGAACAAGACACATTATGGCACCCATTGTTAATTTTCATATTGTCTGGTTTAGAAAGCCTGTAATGCCTTCATTACTCTGTTCTGATCAGTTTTATACCATTTGTCTTGTATGAATTCATTGTGTGTGAAGATACAGACAGCCATTTAGAAGAAAACAAGAGACACTATATTAGCCACTGTAGATCTCTTGTTGTCTTGCTTTGAAATCTGTGTCATTTACATTGTTTTCTTCTGATCTGCTTTCTTCTGTTTTGTTATGTTTAGTATTACCCTTTTTTAAAAAATAAAATAAATTAAAAAATAAAACAATGGGAAGGTATCTCTTGCTCTTGGATAGAAAGAACCAACATAGTGAAAATGGCCATTCTCCCAAAATTGTTCTACAGATTTAATGCAAAGCTTTGGTGACAATAAAAAACATTTAAAATGAGGCTTGCATCTTCATGTTTACAGAGTGGGAAATAAAACCTACACATTTGGAGGCAAGATGTAATGAGGTGATAGTTGGCAAAACCTGTGCTGACAACCAGCAGCAGCAATTTCTAAGAGTCCTGGTATGTTGACACAAGGGAATGGTGAATGAATGAGAACAACTAAACAAATACACTGTGTGGGAGACTGTCATAAACATAGTTGAAATAAAGACTCCAGGCAGAAAGGAGACTCTCTGCATTGTTCCACTTACATAAAATTCAGAAACCCACAAAATGAGTCTTGGCTGTTAGATAAAGGATACCAACTTCCTTTTGTGAATTTGTAACATAGTGGTGGCTGTGGTGGAAAGAATGACTCATCAGAGATGAGCTATGTCCTGACCTGGGGGCTGGTTTCTCGGATTTGTGCATTTTGTGAGAAATCTTCAAGGTGAACACTTAAAACTTACATGCATTTTTACATAACCTATGTACACACAGATATGTTAAGCATAGTTAACTACAAATCTACATAAAAATGAGAATGTACTTTCAGTCACATTTATTTTAGAAGTATTCACACTTTCCTAGAAGTGGGTATCCTAAAAGGCAATTGTTGGATGAATGATTGGCTGAAGGTATCTATAGCTGTACCTCAGTGATAGAGCACTTGCCTTGCATGGAGAAGGCCCTGTGTTCATCCACAGCACTTGAAAAAAACAAAAAAATTGATATATACATACAATGAATATTTTGCAAACTTTGAACTAAAGGAAATCTTATACTCTATCAAAGCTTGTATGAAATTTGATGTCAGTGTACTAATTGGAGTAAGCAAGACCTCAGGATACAATTAGCACACCACGTTACTCATAGATGGTAACTAAAATAGTTTGAGACACTTGGAGAATAGAATTCTGGTTACCAGGGGTAGGGAAGTTGGAGGGGAGTTGTTCAAGTGGGATAGAGTTTTGGTTTTGCATGTGGTCTACCTGTTGCATAACAAGATACATTTAATTAATACTGCTGTACTTCACAGTTTAAATTGGTTATGAAGTGATTAAAAATGGTTCAAATTGTCAATTTTATATTATATGCCTTTAAATGACAATCAAATGAATGAGAGGAATGCACCATTCTTTTTTCTAATTAAACATTGCATGACCCCCAAAATATCTACCATTTAAAATTCCATTTGCTAGAGCCTCACCTACTGTATTCTTTGGGCCTCCAGCTAGTCTAGAGTTTGGCCAATAGCTGCAAAGCCCACTGTAGATGGTGTGCATGTTCCTTGGGGTCCTAGGACCTTGATGGAAGAATCCTACACTGCCAGATAGACCTGGACTTCATGAAGCCTCTGATTCACTCTCTAAAAGCTATCAAAAGCTAATAGATAACAAGTTTTGGTCACATCTCTTTGTTCCAAGGCAGAAAGAAATGATCAGAAACATTTAGGAAAACACACTGATCAAACATGTGTCCTGGGCTCCCCACATCCCAGGGCCTCTTTTGAGTTCTATGAACTTACTCCTTGGTTAGGTCCTTTCATCAGCCTCAGTTTAGAGAAGCAGAAAACCTGGCTGAAGCAACATAGTCATTAAGTAGACAAGTAGTTGAAGTTCAACAGGCAACTAACTAAGCAACTGTGAATGAGCTGTGCCTTACCCACATTTACCACACACTACTGTATATGTGAACCAGAAACTGTTGCATATTGTGGGGCCCCATCCCTTATTTTACAAACAGAAGGTCAGGCTATGGGCACCTCTGTGACCTATGTGAAACCTCTACAAAATCCCAGGAGTTTGCCCACAGTATGATCCTGATTTCTACTGATGTTTTATTTTTCATTTTTTTAAGAGAATAAAACAAAAGAGGGCAGAATAAAGCAGATCAGAACAGAACAACATAAGCAACACAACACTTTACAATAAGACAACCGGACATTAACAGTAGCTATCAAAATATATCTTTCTCTGCTATAGTTGAGCATAGTTTCAAATACAATAATATCAAACAAAACACAAAAGTATAAAACCATTCAAGAGAATGAAAGAATTACAGGACATTCTGAACCGAATAACTATGATCAATGGCTACTATAATATCTCATTTTCAATAAGAAGATTTCAATAAAAAGATTCAGTAAAAAGATTCACACTTTCCTAGAAGTGGGTATCCTAAAAGTCAACTGTTGGATGAATGATTGGCTGAAGGTATCTATAGCTGTACCTCAGTGATAGAGCTATCTATCTATCACTGTATCTATCAGTGATAGAGCTATACTATCACATATATTAAAATCCCAATAAGACACAACATGATAGAACCAATGGTAATAGCAGAGTAGAAGCATGGTAGGACTCAACTCACCAATCAAAAGAAACAGCCTGGCAGAATGGCTCAAGAAACAACATCCAACCATATGCTGTCTACAAGAAACCCATCTAATGCAAAAGGACACTCATAGACTGAAAGTCAACGAATGGAAAACAATACTTCATGCAACAGGAAACCAAAAAAAAAAAAAAGCAGGAGTAGCCATCCTGTTTGTAGACAATATGAATTTCAAACCAAGAATGATCCAAAGAGATAAAGAAGGTCACTACATACTAGTTAGGGGAAAACTTAAAGAGGAAGAGATAACAATCTTAAATATATATGCACCATACTCCAGAGCACCCAGCTATACAAAGCAAATACTAACAGAAATGAAAAGTCAAATAAGCAATAACACAATCATAACAGGAGATTCTACTAATGTTTAGGAAAACCATGTCCCAAAATCCCCCTGGTGTGGATGTGTTTTCCTGGTGCTTGAATTGTTTGGCAAGAAGATTCCTAGCACCAGTTGGCTAGCTGATGACTAAGAGACTATGTCAGGCCAATGTTTCAGGCACAGCTAAGAAAGAGTGGGTGGAGGTAGAGCCCATCTAACCAGCCAGATGTTCCTCACACAAATTCTAGGACGACAGCACCTTGGACTTGAACCATGGCTGTTCTGTGGTTGGTGCCCCTCCTGGGCCTGCTGGTTTTTTTCCTGGGAGTTTTGGTTTGGGCTGTCTTTAAGCATTTTCTCACCACAGATGTTCCTTCTACTTTGAAACATCCTGTAAGATTAAGAATTCTACACTGCATGTCACTATATGGGATCATTTTGGTGAGTTTACTCTCAGGTCCCATTATGAGTTGGGATGGTATCTCTACTTTGCCTCCCCACTTAAAGTTTCATTTCTCTTCTTTTTCTCTTGAGATTTCATCAAGAGAAGTTTTTTTGTATTTGCTATTCTTTTCCTTCTTGTCTCAGCTTTCCTTTCTATTTTTTGGTACTGGGGATTGAACTCATGACCTTGGGCTTGCCAGGCAGGTGCTTATACCACTGAGCTAAATCCCCTCAGCTTTCCTTTTCTCTCTATGTCTACTTTCTTTACTCCCTCTCCGTTTCCCTCATCTCTTCATCCCTCTCTCCCTGTTTTCATCCCTTCTTCCATCCTGTGAAATGGGGGCAGTATTACCTATGTCCTCATGTTGCAAAATCATGACATGTGGGGGAGGTTAAGCTTCAGTGTGTGAAGTTCATTGGATTTTGTGCCTCTCAGCAGATTAGTAAAATGAGCTTCTGGGTATTGCTGAAAAGAGTAATATATCTGCTTCCTCACTCCTTCTCCTGTAGTGCTGTTATTTATTTGCTTCCAGGCCATCTTGAAGTGAAGGGCTTTCCTTTTCAATGCACTTCCCCTGTGCTGTTTTGTCTGGAAGACAGCTGACCACAGACTTAACACTCTGAAATCATGAACCAAATAATTATCTATCCTTTAAATTGTAACTGTAAGGTGTTTTGTGCCATTGAAGGAAAAGTGACTAACAGAGAAAAGTGGTACTAGAAAGTTGGAGTCTTTGCTGTCACTGTACCTGATTATCTGTCCCAGAAGCATTACTCTGTGGGAAGAGTTTGGAAAGGTTTGGCAATGCAGGCTAAATAAAGCCTGGAATGTTTTAAGTAGTGCTTGGTGAGCGATGTTGGTCAGAACTTAGAAGATCAGAATATTGATAGGAATGGGAAGAGTAGAGAACAGTTTCTTAAGGTTTTAAATAAGAGTGAGGGATCTTTTGGGAGTTGGACTAGAGGCCATGTATGTTGCAGTCTGGTAGAAAATTTTTATATAATTTGCTCCTGTCCTGAGACTATGGGTTATGTTGTAATTGGAATGATGGAGGAAATTTCAGAACACTTCAAATTCAGACTGTTTCCTGGGTACTACTGGGTAAATTTATTCATATTTATAGAAAGAACTGGTACCAAAAATTACATTAGAAAAATGTTGAAATTTTTTCCAGAAGGAAATAGTTTAAATCTTTTTAAAGCCAAAGAAGTTGGGTAGCAGAAGATATTAGTGCCATTAAAAAGCAAAAGCAAAAAAAAAAAACCACACACACAACAACAAACCAAGTACTTTCTATAGGGACAAGCAAGAGGATGTGTTGAGGGCATCTGAAAATCAGCAAGACTTTCCCCACCAGATCATCAAATGTGCAAAAGTATAAACATTTTGGAGAAAAGAATTCCTAGAGAATTGTTCCTCAAGGATCATTTCACAATGTGAAACTATCCAAGGATGCAGAGGCTGCTGCAGCCATGATCCAAGGGGACCTACCTCCTGTAGAACTTGACAGAGTTTGGCATTGTTAATATGCTGTGGGTTTTACTGCTATGCATAATGCCATGCTTGTGTTACAGGGAGGATACCCTTCAGGTTTCAAAGAAAGATCTGGAAGGCTAGGTAAGGAGCTGCAGAGACAGTCAACTATGGAAGTGTAGTCTAAGGAAAGGTAGAGTTGCCAGGAATTTAGAGGTGTGTATGTGGCATGTCTTCTGAGGAAAGCTGCAGATTTGGAATGGATCCAGCCCAAGAGAGAGCCCACGTGGCCTGCAACCTTTTAGATCATTGGGTGGTGTTGCCTAAGTCCCCTAAAAATTACTTCTTCCCACCATTGGTCTGGCATTAGTATATAAGACTTAATATTGACTCTGGTGTGTTTTGGTTTTGTTTTCCATGCACCCTTTTGGCTTTTTGGGGTAAAAATATTTCCTCTGTACCATTGTGCATTGGCACTATGTAAGCTGTGTTTGTTTTTGCAGAGGTTTTTGCTAAGTATTAGCTTTGAGTCTCAGAAGAAAATCTTTGAGTGGTACTTGTGAGAGATGCTAGCAATGTTAAGACTTTGGGAAGATGATTGCATTGTACTTTATATCTTGTATAGCTGTAACATGCTAAGTGGAATTATAAACCTGTTAATATGTTCATTTTTAGGCTAAGTGTGGTTTAAGGTGATATTTTTGGATGTCATGCTGACAAGTAGTAATGTGTTGTGGTTGAACTTGATGGTGTCACTTTCAATGAAAGTTGGTCAGAGGATTAGTAAAGCATGGCATTGTGTGCCTTTGTGTGGATCATGTAGGCCTGACCCTGTGTCCTATCTTTGATCCACACAACATTTTCTCTGGCACTGCTCCTTTGTTTTGTCCCAGAAACCATGAAGTGGGCAACTTCGCTCCACCGTCTCCTTTCACCATGGCCTGAATCCAGCCTATGGTGGGCTGAACCCATCATGAGCCAAAAAAAAACTTTCTTTAAATTGCAGGTGTTGGGTATTTTGTCCCTGAGACAGGAAAATGACTGATGCAACATGTGATTGGTATTTATAGGGTTAGCATTGTTTAAAAAATATGTTCTAATGTTGCTTGAATTTTTATTCATGGCATAGATCACTTCTAGAGAAATGAACAAGTTTAGCTTATAATTACATAATGCTACTGAAACATGGAGACAATCAAGGATGTAGTAAATTCTCTGTTTTATTTACTAAGGGAATGTGCTCTCCTGAGGTTCAACTATTTTAAGGTAGCAGTTGCAGTTGGAATTACAGGCTAGTTTGTGACCCCAGAACTACAAGGAAAGGCTGCAGATATTCAGGCAGCCAAAAAAGTTGAGATCTGCTAAACTTTAGCGTTATTCCTCATGAGCAGCCACCAAGCTAAGTGCCTGCTAATGAGAGCTGCTGAGACAGTCTACAAGAGAAAAGAGATGGATCTTCATTTGGCTCTGAAGAGTGAGCTCAGCTTTTGATTTCCTCAAAGGGCAACTGCAGCCCTGGGTCATCCCACAGTACACTGCCCATGCCCATGTCAAGGATGAGGATGGGGATATTTAAGTTGTTAGTGGCCACAATCCACCAAAAGACAGATGGACAAAGGAGGGCAGACAAGGTTATGGAGGATGAAGAATAAATAACCTAAAAAGTGTCGATGTCCCAGAAATACAGTGCATAGTTTTGGTATCAGATAACCCAATTTTGACCCCTGAATATTTGTTACCAGCTTTGAAACCTTGGGTTTTAGAGACTGCCTCCATTAAATCCCCTTTAAAATTTTAAAATCTTAACTTGTAAGAGTAGACCTACCCTGACTCCCTCCTAGGTCTCTCATCACCCACAGAAAAAGACATCAGTTGGATTGTGTGTGCACTGGCCAGTCTCTTCACAGAGATTTTCAGGCCTTTCTTAGCACTAGCAGGCCAGTGCTGTCACCACAGTGCTGCCCTAAGCTGTATGAGGAAGGCCCTGGAAACATGGTTCAGAACTCTGCACCTCATTTTGGCCCTATGCATCCAACTTGGGTTCAGAGTGTGCTGTACATCTCATCCAGACCCTTTCATTGGCTCACACATTCCACAAGACTCTTGGGTGAGTGTTGAAGCAGCTGGAAGTGATCTGGTTTCACTGCATTCCAGCAGCAACAAGTTGGGAAACATGAAGAAGATGATCATCCTCTCTGCAGATCCTTGTACAGGTCTCCCTCTAAGTGGAAACCCTGCTTGGGATTGCCTTCTAAACTGGGGCATCTATCCTTACTGTGATTCCGATCTCTGCCAAATGCCATTTGATCCTGTGTAAGCTCTCTTCTGACGTGCAGCCAAGGTCCTTGGTCTGCTGAGCAGGATGGCCTGCTACACAACAGAAAATGTTTCGCTGGCACAG
>PVJX010039966.1:0-15463 GCA_004027295.1 Dolichotis patagonum | reverse complement strand
CAACGTTTATTCCTGTGCAGCTTCTCAATCAGTGACTGTGGGCTAAACTGAGCTCCTGTATCTTCAGGCCACCTGACACATCTTCTCTGAAAGGCCACTGAAGGTCAGGGCCACCCTGAACTGGCACACATTCTAGAGCACCAGAAGACCCTCAGCAATTCTGGAAACAACAGAATGCCCACAAATTCAGTTTTCAGCCTTGACTGCCAATGAATACGTTTACCGTTGCCTGGGACTTACCTAGGGAACCCACTGTCTAAATTATAGGCTGCCAAATGTTTTTACAGAGAAGCTGATGCACACACAGGAAATGCTGATTTCTTTATGGAGGGGGAGACCAGAAGGAGGAGGACATGACCTTTCTTGCAGTTTCGGTCCTCTGCATTATTGGAGACCAACGCCTTATAAAGGAAGCCACAATTAACTGGTGCAGTGTGGAAAGGCTTCCGTGATTCCCTTGCTGCACCCACAGGAACTTCACCATCTTCAGACTCCACTTTCATGGTTCTTTAATTCTCAAGCAGCAGCAATGGGACTGGCTCTCCTAGGAGCAGGTAAAACCCCCACAACATGGAACACCTCAGGCCTGAGAGGGAAGTATGCTCTCAGACGGACTTGCATGGTAAAGAGCGTGCCTTCACATCCTGGTGCAAATCACAGGTACCCAAGAACTTTGGCTTTGATACAACATCTTACCATCACCATGCCATAATGGTTCCCAGACAGTGATAACCTGGCGACCAGAGTGCTGGTAGCTCCAGGCATGTTAGGCCTTTGTCAGATATTGTGACAACCTGTGGATCATGTCTAAGGGCTCAGGATAGCAAATCAAGAAGACTGCTAAATCCTGTACCCAACTCTTAAAAGGTACTGGTTCTTCAGAAAGAATTTTCATGAGTGCTGTCAATTGGTTGACGTTCTGAAGCATCTGTCCATGACTTTTCCACCATATGCATCTGGGCATTCCATCCCCTCATCAGGTGAAGCATTAGGATGCATAGAGAGGGGAGAGAACTATCACTCAAACCTGTGTGTAGGAGGAATCAGAGCACTGGGCACTGTCTTGAGAATGTACATGTCTAAATGATCAAGACTGCTTGAAACTGCCAATGGATGAAAGGCCTCCGAAACCAACTCAAATGACTCAGTCCAGTGACACCTCCGGTGTCCCCTGGATGCTTTGTGCTAACCTGGGACTGCCTGACTTCTCTTAGCCTGGTCCCTTGCTACTACCTTGAGCCATTTGTCTAACCTCTCTCTTTCTGTTTGATTCTTTACTACTGCCATTAACCCTGCTGCAGGATCAGTGTTACCTTCCTGCCTGGTTGCTGAAACTCCATGTTGCTACCATGCACGGAGAGGAAAGAGGCGGGCTTGAGGAAGCACATGTTTCTACACAATTGCCAAATCTGTGTGAGCAGTAGGAAACCACATGATTTACATTTCTATTTGCCTGTCATGAAGAGGAGTCTTTATGGTGAAGTTTCTTTTTCTATCAGCCTCACCTTTTAAACCCTCATTACTACCCCTCCTTACTTTGCATGTTTAAATACTTCCAAGTTTTAGCTGTAGTAGCATCTTTTACTAGTGTTTTAAAGTGGTGACTATGCTTTCAGAAATTTCCATTGAATTACAAAGTACTATCCAATTCTTATTGAAACTAAGTAAAGATAACATAGACTATTTCCCTACTGTGAGCTTCTTACATACTGTGAATGACAGGCTTGTCAGAACTGGAGTGTTTGTGAAATAGTTTATCTCAATCTTAAATTTTAATATCATAAAATATCAATGCTATCAATTGGGCCTTTAAAAATGATACAAAATGATAGACAAGTTCCAAGAAGAATCCTAAGTGGCTATTAAGTTCAAAACAACTTTCCCTTGCTTTCTTCAGTGGAATCAGAAAGCTTGTCAATCACTTGTGTGTTTTTTAGAATAATTACTTTGGAAATGGTGCATTTGTGCTTCTGGACTGTCATGAAGTGTGAAGCAGTCACTTCAGTTTACCTCAAATTTTACTCCATCCTCCATCCATTTGATTTCAAATGGTTCTGTGTCAAATTTGTAGTCATCCATTGATCTCTGAGCTGCAGAGGGCCCCCACGTGGGCAGCTACCTGCAGCCCTGGCCTGTGCACACGGACATTTGCCACCACTGCAAGCGGAAGTCTGGAGAAGTTGAGCGACAACAAGGACCGTCGGGGGAGAGCATGCTGATGTGGTCTCTGAGCTCACCACGTCCCTGACACGCATGGGACTGTCCCTAAAGCTTGTGGTTACCTTTCGGCAGTGTGTGCTGTGCCTTCTTACTATCTATACTATCTATAAACATTAGATGTTAAGGATAAGTAATCTTAAGCCTATAGTATTGAAATTTGGATAAGTTTCCTTTCTCTCAGCTGATTAGTTTTTGTGAGTTAAATTTATGTTTGGATAAGTTTCCTTTCTCTCAAATGATTTGTTTTGGCTGATCCAATTTATTGGCTCTTTTAAGAATTTCTTTTGGCATTTACAACAAAAATGCCTTTTTTCATAAAAACGGAAAGGGATATTAGAAAGGGAGCAAAATAAAGCAGAAAGGAGATTGATAAATCAAAACAATTAAATCAAGTAGGAAAAAAGATTGTAGTTGCTAGTTGAGCCTGCAGAGAGAAGTAAGTAAGGATGTTGGAACAGGAAGTTTATATACACTTTTGAAGGGTCAATTTAGTTTGAGCCAGGAGGTATTTGTCTTGAGTATTAGTTTGATTACATCACGTGAAGAAATACAGTGAGCTTGCATAACATGAGGAGCACACCTATGTGGTGCAGTCTGGAATTCTGTTCAAGTTTGCAGGTACCTCCTGGCCTCTTGAAATGGTCCAGCTGTCATCTACCACGGACACCATACATCAGATTAATTCCAAGACTGGCAACAGAGAACCTTCTGGAAGGACCTGAGCAATCATGGAAGACCACCTGAGGAACGAAGAGCCCACTGGGAACCACGTTACTTTTGATGGGACTGGAAGTTCTTTGTTGTTTCAGATTGTAGAACACTGTTGTATTGGTCTGTGGAACACTACATTGTTTTAATTTCTCTTATGTTATCATTTTAAGTAATTGGGGATATATAATCATAAGTATTTTAGGACGGGAGGGACTATTAAGTAATCTTAAATGGGTGGGGTTATTTAGATAGGATAATATTATGTATTAGGTATCTCTCTAAGTGAACACATGTATTTACCTGTAACCGTTTATCCTTGAATTGTTACCTTTAAGATTTCAAATACATTCAGAAGGAGATGAAGGGTGTTCAGCCTATTGGGAGCAAATTGGACGTGGATTAAAAACCTACGGAAAGTTCAAAGATAATTAGATGAGTAATTGGGTAAAGGCCCTAGGTATTAATTCTAGGGGGCAAATTGTGAACAAAACTTTGAAAGTTGCAGGATGGATAGGTATCCTTTGCCAAATTGTTGCTAGAATAAATTTGATGATGACGAATGATATTCATGGAAATTACAGCAGAGTGATGAATCAGGACTCTTACTTCTCCCCCTCAGCAGCCTTCCTACCCACTCCCTTTTCCCCATCCCTGCACTCCCTTCCCCACAACCCCTACCCCTTTTTCAAACTGTATTGCTGTATTCTCGTTACTCTATATCTCTGTATTTACTAATATTGTACCGATGTTATAACAATTCAATAAAGATTTAGTGGTTAGTGCAAATTGGTCCTGATCATTTCAGCATCAAGGGCATGGGGGTGGGATGGGGAGGGTGAAGGAGGGGTGGAGTGATGAGGGTGGTGGGTGAGAAGAGTGGGTAAACACGGGATAAGAGTGAGGGATGGGAGAAGATGGGATGAGAAGAGGAAAATTGGGAAGGATAGGGTGGGATGATTTGGGAATGGAGTGATGTATAAACAACACATGAGCCACTCAACTGTCATATATAAAGAACACCTTTAGGAAATCAATCTACATATTTCAGTTACAACACATTAGCATATAATATTAAAGCAACCAATTATTAGTGACTTTAAGGACAGATTTTAATACAAACATTACTTGGATTAGTTGAGATTTATTCAAAGGAGTATGGGAGGTCAGACAGTTGGGGAAGTTGGGGGAAATGGGAAATAAAAAGGGGGAAGTTGGGAGTGAAGTTTGGGAAGCAGGAGTGGAGAGATGGGAGTGGGAGTAAGTTTGGGATGGGTGGTGTATAAAAAGCACATCGGTCACAGCTCATTATCAACACAGAACATTAACGTGAAAGAAATCAAAGGTGACACAACATATGTGCAATATAAATATAACTTGGCATGCTACTGGAAATTTATTAATAGAAGTGGGGGAGGCAGGCTAATGGGGGAGTAAGAAGGAGATTGTGGAGGGTGGAAGGTGGGAAGAGTGTGGGAGGGTGGGGTTGGGGTGGAGGTGTGTTACCCAGAATACCCCAGGAAAGCAACCAGTTCATTCCAGCTGCAAGACATTCACACATGCAATAAAGCAATCACTTACTAGTGACTACAGTGACATAAAAAATGTTTTAATATCAGCGATACTGGGAATATACAGTATTAATAGGCCCGTGGAAGGTGGGCCATTGGGCAGAGTGGGGGAAGGCAGGTGGTAGAAAGGAGAAGCGTGTGAAGTGGAGGATGGGGTAAAGGGTAGGGTGAGTTTGGAATGGGGTGGTGTCTAAAGAACACATCAATTACACCACAGTTCAATGATACAGCCAGAATACCCAGGAAATCAACCGAATAATTCTATCTGCAAAAATAACATGAAATAAAGCCACAATTAATAGTGATTTAACCAACTTTATTTCTAATCTCAGTATGACTTGGAATACTTAAGATTTATTAATAAGAAGGGTGGGTAGGGAGAAGAGAGGAGGGGTTAGGAAGAAGGAGTGGGGAAGGTGGGAATGGGGTGACTGGGATGAGGGACGCTGTACTGTATAAAAGACACTTCCCATTGGGACATCAGATCATGTATTTACCTACAAAACCCCAAGGATGGGCTAATCTATCCCACCTGCAAAACATTAATGTGCATAAGCAAGCAACCAATTAATAGTGATGAATGCACAGTAAGTTTGATTTCTAATATTAATATTACCTAGAATAACTGAGGCCTATTAATTGGAGTGGGGAAGGAGGGACTGTGGGGAGAGTAGGGTGTGACTGGAGGAATGGGGTGAATGTGAGAGAAATGTGGGGGATGGGGAGGATAACAGCGGTCAGAGTGGGATGAGTTCAGGATGGGGGAGGCACACAAAGATCACATCAGTTACACAACCCAATATCAATTATATGCCCAGAATACCCCGGCAGGTCAACTAATTCACTTCAGCTGCAGCATTTTAAGCATATGTATATAAATAGATAGATAGATAATAAAACAATTAATAGTGGCACTTCTGACCTGACAAGCTTTATTTCCAGTATCAGTATTACTTAGAATACTTGAATTCTATTAATTGGAGTAGGAGACTGGGAGGGTGGGATTGGTATTGGTATATGATCACACTGCATTATCAGTGATATACCCAGAATACCCCAGGAAATGAACCAATACATTCCAGCTTAAAAGCATTACTATATATAATAATTAAAAAACCAATTAATAGTGACTCTAGTGACATATATATATATATATATATATATATATATATATATACATAACTTAGAATAGTTGATATGTATAAATAGGAGTAAGGGGGGAGGGAGAGTGGGCAGAGCAAAAGAAGGGGTAGGGCAGAGGTTAGGAGAAAAGGGTAGAGAGGGTAGAGGTGGGTGCTGTATAAAGGCCACACCAATCACAGCCTAGTATCAAGAATATACACAGAAATCCACTGTCTTCTTCCAGCTGCAAAACAGCATACATAATAATAGGAGTGCCTATTAATAGCAACTGTGGTGATGTAATAAATTTTACTTTCACTATCAATTTTACTTTGACTACTCAAGCTTTGTTAGGAGTAGGGAGGGCGGGCTATAAAAACAAAGGGGATGGCCAGGGGTTTAGCTCAGCAGTGTAAGTGCCTGCTTGGCAAATGCAAGGTCATGAGTTCAATCCCCGGCACAAAAACAACAACAACAAACCCCAAAAAACCCAAAGGGGTGGAGAGTGAGTGGAAAGTGTGCAATACAGGCGAGACTGGGATGGGAGTGGTGTATGAGGAGCACATCGAGCACACAACCCTACATCAGTTATATACACAGACTACAGGAAAGCAACCGGTACAGCCCAGCTGCAAGACATTAGCCTGTATAATAATGAAGCCATCACTTAGTATTGACACGCCAGTGACATACAGACTTTATTTTTAATATCAATATCACTTAAAATCCTTTGAGATTTGTAATTGGAGAGGGGAGGATGTGAGAGTAGGGGGGAAGGGGTGGGGGACAAAAAAGAAGAGGGGGGAATGGGCAGAGGTGTTAGGGAGGGTGAGTGTGAGGGTGACTGTGAGTGCAGGGCTGCCATATAAAGAACACATTAATCACATGGTCCAGCATCAACGGTGCACTGATTCCAGGAAGTCAGATAGTATATGCCAGATGTAGAACATTTACCTATTAAATAGAGCCACTAATTAATAGCAACTGCAAACATATTATAGCCAACTATAGTTTTGCATCGCTCATACTTGGAATATTTGAGATTTATTAATTTTTGTGGCAAGGAAGGGTAGGAAGAACAATGGAAGAGAGTAGAAAGAATGAAGGAGTGGGGAGGGCAGGGGAGGGGGAGAGGATGGGTGGGGCTGAATTTGGGGTGGGAGTGACATGTAGAGATCACATGAATCATACAAGCTAGTATCAATTGCTCAGAATACCTGGGAAACAATCTAAATAGTTCCACCTACAAAACATTAACATCTATAATAAAGCCATCAATTAGTACTGGTTCCAGTGATGTAATGACCTTTATTTTAATATTACTTAGAATGGTTGAGGTTTATTAATTAGAATAGGGATGATGGAACAATGGGCTGAGCAGGGGAAATGAGAAGTGGTGAGAAATCTCATGAATTTGAGAAGAGGGGGTTTATAAAGAACATGTCCATCACACTGCTCAGAACCAATGCTATACTGAGGTAATGCCAGGAAATTAATTAATACAGTCCAGCTGAAAAACAATAAAATAAAGCCAAAATAAAATGACAACTCCAGGAATGTAACCTCTATTTTTACATTAGTATTACTTGGAATACTTGAGAATTACCAATGAGAGTGTGGGAAGAGGGGGAGAGGGAGGGATTAAGAAATATAAGAAGAATGGGGAGGGGGTGGATGGGAAGAGAGTGTAGGAATAGGGGTGATTTGGGGCCATAGAATGGTGCGGAAAGAAAGCATTGGTCACAAAAGCCAATATCACCTATACACCCAGAATAGCCCTGGAAATCAAATAACACATTCTAGCTGTGAAATGGTAACACATAAAATAAGATTACCTGCTAATAGACAAAATAAAATGAGCCTCTTATGTACCAGTTTTGCTTGGTGTGCTGGAGATTTATTGATAGGCCTGTGGAGAATGGGACAGTGTGAGGAATGAAGGGGAAATGGGGTTGGGAGGGAGGGGAAAGTGGGAAAAGTGGGCAATGGACAGACAGGGGTGACTGGGGGGCGGTCCGTGTGTGAAGATTATCTCAGACACAAACTAGTATCGGCAATATACTTCGACTACCACAGAAACCAACTAACTCATTACACCTGCAAAATTTTAGCATAGGAAGTGAGCTAGCAGGACTCCAGTGGTATAAACAAACTTTAATTTTAATATTAGTTTTATTTGGAGTACTTGAGATTTATTAACAGAACTAGGAGTGGGAAAGTGGCAAGAATGAGCTGGAGGATGGGCCAATAGCAAGAAGTGTGTGCTGGGTGGGACAGTTAGGAGAGGCAAAGCCATACTGTAGAGAACGCATCCATCATACAGTCCAGTAGCAATATGTCCAGGGCACCCCAGAGAGCCAATTTTTCCCACTGTAAAACTTTAATACATAAAGAGTCACCAATTAATAGTTAATCTAGTGATAGAATGAACTTTGTTTTTAATATACTTGGAACATAGAGAGTTACTGCAGAAAAATGAAGAAACTAGTGAGAACAAAAAAAGAATATTAGATGCTTCAGAGACATGGGAAGGTAGCATCAGAGTTATTTTTATGTCAATTAACACTAAAATAAATTAGCATGACAGTGATATGACCTAAATAAAATATGGCTAGTGGAGTCATCAGACATTCATTCTATGAGATTTGAATTGCAATGACATCTGAGTTATCAAGTAACAGGTTGCACACTGAAAATCTGAAGAACTCGGATTCTCAGTTTCAGAGACTTGCTAAGTCCGTAAGACATGGTCACGTCAGAGTGGTGGTTTATGAAGAAGGTAGTAATTAAAAGGAAAGAAAGCAGGAAACCTGAATAACTGGTCAGCCCAGAACTCTGCAGACCTCCACAGTGTGCGGGGTGGAGGTGGTAGATGAGGCTGGAGATGTCAGGAGTGCAACTGCTTGGTCAGGAGCCACTTCGCTATCAAGACCCCACTTGCAGGTTTCTTTATAATTTAAATAATATGGTGCAATAGTGCTTAGTCAAATCACTTGGGAGGAATATTGAAATATCATTCTCATTCTTGTTTTGTTGCACCTGGACTGCTTCCTATTTAGACTCATGATTTTTTTAGGGTTCTTTTATTAAATTTTATTGGTACACTTTTTTAGGACATGGTAACTACATTTGTTTGCAAACGGTACATGTACATAGCACATCTTAATTCTTTGTTCTTTCCCTTTCCTCTCTTTCTTCTCCCTCCATCTCTCAAGCTCTTTGGTACTCTATATGACTTTTAAAATTAATTTTATTGGTACGCTTTTGACATACATAATGATCACAGTCATCAAAGGAGGTTCACACGTGTTCATAATGTATCTTAATTCTTTTTTTTCTCCCACTCCCTTCCCTTCTCCTCAATCCTTCTCTGCCTTTATAAAAGTTTCTATTGTTTTGCTCCCATTGTTTTTTTAAATTTCTATTCTCTCCTTTTCCATCTCTTCCCTTTTCTGCTCCCTTGTTCCCATTCCCATTTGAGCATTTTCTTCCTACTTAACATCTATCACCTACTTTGGTCCTTATTTACTCTTTAGGCTTCTCACACAAGAGAAACAGTGTGATATTTAAACTTGTGTGACCTATTTATTTTGCTTAAAAGTATGTTCTCAAGGTGCCATCCATTTACCTAGAAAGATCTCAAGTTTACCCTTCCTTAGAGCAGACATAAACACCAGATTTACTTCATGCATTCCCCCCCTGATCAGTTGTTTCCAAGATTTAGCTATTAAAATTTGTCCTTCTAGAAACATGACCATGCATATATTGCTGAGGTATGATGCCTTTAACTGTTTCAAGAAGATATGTAGAAGGGAAACAACTAGATCCAATGGAGCCTCTGGTTTTGCAGAATCTCCACACATTTCCATATTGGCTGTAGCAATTTACACTCTCATCAATAGTAGAAAAGGATTCCTTTTTCCTCTCGGTTCTGCCAACATTTGTTATTGGTTTTTTTGTTTTGTTTTTTGTTTTTGTTTTGTTTTGTTTTTTTGTACTGGGAATCAAACTTAGGGTCTCGCACTAGCCAGGTAGGCACTTATGCCCTGAGATCTGTCTACAGCTCTGATTTCTTGATAATAGCCATTCTTTCTGCAGTGAGATAGAATCTTAGTATTGTTTCAACTTGCATAATACAAATAATTAGTGATGTTAAACATTTTTTCATATACTTATTTGCTGTTTCTACTTCTTCATCCAAGAAGTATCTATTCATTTCAAATTCCCATTTTTTGGACTGAGTCATTAAATTTGAAGGCTTGGTTTTTTTGAGTTCTTTATATATTGCAGATGTTAGTCCTTTGCTGAGGAATAGCTGGTAAATTTTTTTTCATGTTCTGTGAGTTGTCTCCTCACTGTGTTGGTAGTTTCTTTTGCTTTGCAAAAGCTTTATAATATAATGTAATCCCACTTGTTGATTCTTTGTAATATTTGCTGTGTGACTGAGGTTTTGTTCATAAAGTCTTTGCCTATACTCCATGTCTTCAATAGTTTTACTTATTCTATTTTCCAGCAGGTTAGTGTTTCTGTTTTATTATTTAAATCTTTGACCCATTTTGATTTTAGTTTAGTGCATGGTAGGAGATATGGGTCTAGGTTTAATCTCTGGCATGTGGGAAGTCAGTTTTTCCAAGAGCCATTTATTGAAGAGGCTATCTTTCTTCCAGTGAAGGTGTTTGGCCCCTTTGTCAAAAATAGGGTGGCTGAGTGCAGTTGGAGTTATTTCTGCATTTTCTATTCTGATCCATTGTTATTTGACTCTTTTGTTTTTTGTTGGTTCTATGTTCTTTTTATCACAGTAGCTTTGCATTATATTTTCAAGTTTGGGATTCTGATGACCCCTGCTTTGCCTTTATTGTCCAGAACTGTTTTTTGCTATTCTATATCTCTTCTGGTTCCAAATAAATTTTAAGATTATTTTCTTCAGTTCTGTAGGTATGCTATTGGTATTTTGAACAGGATTGCATTAAATCTGTACGACAGTTTTGGAAGTATGGCCACTCTCACTATATTGATTCAGCCTGTCCAACAACAAGGGATATCTTTCCTTTTTCTGATACCCTCTTCAATCTCCTTTTTCAGAGTACTGTAGTTTTCAATGTAAAATTATTTCCCTTCCTTCATTAGATTGATTCCTAAGCATTTCATTTTTCTTGATGTTATTGTGAATGGTGTTGTTTCTTTCTTAATGAGTTTCTTATTCGTGTACAGGAAGGCTTTTGATTTGTATCCTGCTATGTTACTGAATTTGATTATTGAATCTAGGAGTCATTTGGTGGAGTGTTTGGGGTCTTCTATACAGAGTATAATTCCAAGTGCAAATAATGATAATTTAAATTTTTTCTTTCCTATATTTATTCCTTTTCTTTCTTTCTGTCTAATTGTTCTGACTAATGTTTACAGAATTATATTGAATAGGATTCGTGATAGTGGGCATCTTTGTCTTGCTCTTGAATTTAGAATGAAAGCTTTCAGTCTTTGATCATTTAGTATGATGTTCGTCATTGGTTTGTCATAGATGGCCTTTGTCAGACTAAGATAACAAACTTCCATTACAATGTTCTATAGGGTTTTTTTTTTTTATCATGAATAGGTATTGGACTTTGTCAATGCTTTTTCTGCATCTATTGAGAAGATCATATGGTTTTTATCATTGGTTTTGTTTATATGGTGTATTACAGTTATTGATTTGCATATATTGAACCATCCTTGCATCGCTGGGATGAACCCTACCTGGTCATAGTGTATAATCTTTGTGATGATTTGCTGCATTCTCTTTGCCAAGGTCTTATTGAAAATTTTAGCATCTATGTTCATTAAGGAGATTGGCCTATAGTTTTCTTTTTTGGCTGGATCCTTTTCTAGTTTTGGTATTGAGGTAATGCCTGCTTCCAGGAATGACTTTGGAAGTATTGCTTTGCTATCAATTTCATTAAAGAGTTTGAGAATCAGTGGCATTATATCTTCTCTTGTAGATTTCTTGTAGAATTCAGCAGTGAATCCATCAAGACCTAGGCTCTTCTTTGTTTGTAGGTTTTTAATTATATATTCAATTTCATTGATGGATATTGGCTTATTTAGAATTTATATATCTTCTTGATTTAGCATTAGTAATTCATACGTATCTAGGAATGTGTCCATTTCTTCTGAGTTTTCCATCTTATTAGAGTTGAAGTTGTGTAAGTAGGTATTTTCTGGATTTCTGCAGGATTTTTGTGACTTTGCCCTTTTAATTCCTAATTGCATGATTTTGAGTCTTTTTTTTCTTTCCTTTTTTTTGATAAGGTTGGCTAAGAGTTTCTCTATTTAACCTTGCAAAGAACCAATTCAGTTTATGATTCTTAGTATTGTTTTCTTAGTCTCAATTGCATTACTTTCTGCTCTGATCTTCATAGTTTTCTCCCTCAAATGTGCTTTGGGTTTAATTTCTTTTTTAAGAAGCTTGAGGTGATAGGCTATTTATTTGAGCTTTCTCTCTGTATCAGATGTAGGAACTCACTGGCATAAATTTCCCTTGTAGTACAGTTTTCATTGTATTCCATAAATTCTGGTATATTGCAGTAGCATTATAATTTAATTGTAGAAACTGTCTCATTTTTTCTGTAATTGTATTTAAGATATTGGTTTGTTCATAAGGGTATTATTTAATTTCCATATGTTTATGTAGTTTTTGTGGTTTCTTTTACCACTGATTTACAATTTCATTGCATATTGTCTGATAATATGCATGAAATAATCTTAATTTATTTTCATTTACTTAAGCTTGTTCTGTGAGCTAGTATGTGGTCTGTTTTGCAGAAAATCCCTCAAAATAACTGTTGATAAACTTAAAAGAAAGAAAGCCCCATGTGCTATTGAGAAGAATGCGTATTCTCTTATTGTTGTGGGGAACACTCTATAGATATCTACTAAGCCCATTTGTTCAAAGGTTTCATTCAGCTCTGATTATTTCTTTAATTTTCTGTCTAGTTGATCTATTTGTTACAGTGAGGTATTGTGGTCCCCCATTACAATTGTATTAGTGCTCCTTTGATTTTTCATATCCATGAATGTTTGTTTTAAATAGTTGGGTGTTCCAGTATTTGGTGTGTACACATTTATGATTGTTATCTCTTTCTCTTGGATTGTTCTCCTAACAAGTATATTGTGACCTTCTTTGTCTCTTCTGATCATTTTTGGCTTGAAATCCACTTTGCATGGATAGGTACTTCTGCTTTTTCCCAAGTCTCCTTTGCATAGAATATTCTTTTGCATCTTTTAACTTTCAGTCTATATAATTCATTTTCAGTTAAATGTGTTTCTTTTATATTGTTGGGTCTTATTTCTTGATCCATCCTGTGAATGTGTTTATTTTGATTGGTGAATTGTGAGCATTTACATTGATGGTTATAACAGATATGTATTAACTTATCCTTGTCATATTATTTTACTTTTGTTGGTTCCCTGTCTTTCCTTTCTGCTTAATTGCTTGCCTTGGATTCACCATGTTGGGTTCATCACATTGTCTTCATTGTATTTATCTAAAAATATCCTTCAGAACTTTTTGGAGTGCTAGTTTGGGTGTCATGAATGTCTTCAGGTGTTCTTTATCATGAAAGTATTTATTTCTCTTATTAATAAAAAGATAATTTTGTGGAGTATATAAATATGGGTTGGAGGCTGTTTTTTTTTCTCCTCTTTTTTTTCCATTTTATTTTAAAGAGAATAAGACAAAAGAGGTCAGTACAGAGCAGATCAGAACTGGACAACATAGGCAACACAATACTTAATATTAAGACAACTGGACATTAACAATAGCTATCAAAGTATTTCTTTCTTTGCTATAGTTGAGCATAGTTTCAAATACAATAATATCAAACATAACAAAAAAGTATAAAACCATTCGAAGAGTGAAAGAATTACAGGACATTCTGAATCGAATAAGAGAGAATGATCAATGGGTACTATAATATCTCATTTTCAATAAAAAATTTTGTTTATACTTTCACACATATTCAAATCCCAATAAGACACAATGTGATAGATAGACCCAATGGAAATAGAAGAGTAGAAGCTTGGTAGGACTTCTAAGAAGGACAGTATTAAATCAGCAATAGCTGTCATAATGTTTTGTTCTCTTCAAAACAGCTGTTCATAGCATCATGTATAATAAATTCAAACAAAACAGGATAAAACCATTCCAACTGATGAATGAAAACACTGAAAGACTTCAAAGCTATGAGATGGGGACTCATGATTGCCATAAAATCTTATATACTCTTACCAACTCTCATACTAGGGAGACTATACAGTATTTACACATGTGAGTTTGGTTTATTTCGCTTATGAGTATGGTCTCAAGTCATGTCCATTTATTTATAAATATCTCAATGTGATCATTCTTTATAGCTGAGTAATACTCCATTGTATAGAAATACCACAACTTTTTTAATCCATTCCTCAGTTGATGGGCACTTAGGCTGCTTCCAAGATCTGGCTATTACAAATTGTGCTGCTATAAACATAGGTGCACATATATCACTGTGGTATGATGTTTCCAGATCTCCTGGGAATATGCCTAGAAGTGGAATAGCTGGGTCAAATGGGACCTCCATACCCAGCTTTTTGAGGAATCTCCAGACTGACCTCCACAGTGGTTGCACCAGTCTACACTCCCACCAACAGTGCAGAAGAGTTCCTTTTTCCCCACAGCCTCTCCAACACTTGTTGTTGGTAGTGTTTTCTATCTTGGCCAATCTTTCTGGAGTGAGATGGAATTTCAGTGTGGTTTTAATTTGCATTTCTCTAATGACTAATGATGATGAACATTTTTTCATGCATTTATTTGCCATTCATATTTCTTCATCTGAGAACTGTGTATTCATTTCAGATGCCCATTTTTGGATTGGGTCTTTGAATTTCGAGGGTCTGATTTTTTTAATTCTTTATAAGTTCTAGACAGAAGTCCTTTGTCTGAGGGACTGTCCATTAAGATTTTTTCCCAATTTGTGGGTTTTCTTTTCACTCTACTGGAAATCTCTTTTGATGTACAGAAACTCTTTAATAAGATATGGTCCCAGTTATTGATTCTGGGAAGTATTTCCCGTGTAGTTTGATACTTGTTCATGAATTCTCTTCCTACCCCTATATCTTTGAGATTTTTACCCACTTTGTCTTCCAGCAGATTTAGTGTTTCTGTTTTAATATTTAGATCTTTGATCCATTTAGATTTTAGTTTAGTACATGGTGATAGGCATTTGTCTAGTTTTAGTCTTCTGCATATGGATAGCCAGTTTTTCTAGCACCATTTGTTAAAGAGACTGTCATTCTTCCAGCGAGCATGTTTGGCCCCTTTATCAAAGATAAGGTGGTTGAGTGAGTTTGTGGTTGTGGTTGTATCTTCCAATCTATTCCATTGATCTTCAGGTCTGTTTTTATTCCAGTACCATGTTGATTTTATTACTGTAGGTTTGTAGTATAATTTCAAGTCAGGGATTGTGATGCCTCCTGCCTTGCCTTTGTTGCTTAGAATTGCCTTTGCTATTCTAGGTCTCTTCTGGTTCCAGATGAATTTCAGGAGTGATTTCTCTAGATCTATGAGGTATGTTAGTGGTATTTTGATTGGAATTGCATTGAATCTGTATAGTAATTTTGGGAGAATGGCCATTTTCACAATGTTTGTTTTTCCTATCCATGAACAAGGGATGTCTTTCCATTTTCTGAGGTCCTCTTCGATTTCCTTTTTCAGGGTATTATAATTTTCCCTGTATAGCTCTTTTACTTCTTTCATGAGATTAATTCCTAAGTGTTTCATTTCTTTGGATGCTAGTGTGAAGGGTGTGGCTTCTCTTATTTCTCTCTCA
>PVJX010039965.1:0-15468 GCA_004027295.1 Dolichotis patagonum | reverse complement strand
GGGTCCATGTGGGAGGAGACTGTAGTGGGAAGGACTTGGCTAGCAGTGTTGCTGCCCCTCATGCCCACATCTGAGACGCCTCTCCTGCCACAGGTGGGTCCTGCATATCCTCAGAGGTGCACAAACAGCAGCATAACTTCCTGCATCTCACAGCATGCTGGTTCGTGCGAGAATCCTCTGAAGCCCCTCCAGCCCAGTCTTAATACAAGCAAACATTCCCTGAGCTCTGGCTTCCACTCTGGACCTAGAGTTATCACGGTCAATATGGATCTCACCCTGCTGGGAGAGCCCACTGGGGTCATCAGAGCCGAGACTCTGTGTTAGGGCCCCACCTAACACAGACCTGGCCTTTCTCATGCCCCTGGGAGGTGGCCCCAAAGCCCTTGGGACATCCCTAAGGGCACCGTTATTCATGCTGGGACCCCAGGGACATCCAGCCCTCTGTGCTGATTCTGTGATCCAGGGTGCACCCAACATTCCAAGCTTTTCAGACCACCCAGGATGGAGCCCTGTCATGCTGGAAGACCAACCACAGGACTGGAGGCTGGGGACTTTGGGATGCAGGTAAACAGCTCCACTTCCTGGAGACACAGAACAACTCAATCTGTCATGGCTACACCGTCACTAGTGCAGGGAGGTGCTCCTCTGGTTGGCAGAACTTGGGGTGCATTCATGCTGGGAGGCGATGTGTCCAAATGGCATGGCACTTCACATCGGGCCTTCTCAGATTCTCCCGTCTCTGCTGGGCTCTGCCTTTGGCTGGTCCTAACTAAGCTAAACCTGTGATCACAGATGTATGGTGCCCCTGAGGTCTGCAAGAGGTCCCAGTGAATCACCAAAGCGGTACCATGTGGGGACACCCTAAACTTTTAGCCAGGTGTCCTGGGGACCTGGTCTTACAGCTGGCATCCTAAATGAGGGCAGTTCCCATGGACCCTGTGGCCAGCCTGACTCCTTGGAGATAATTTTCCATTGAATTCGTTCATTGAAATTCACTCACACATTTCTCCTGTTACAATTCATGCTGAGGTTCATAAAATTGAAAGAATTTTAATTATAGAACGTTTAAAAGAGACATTTTATTACCAAGTCAGGCTGGCTCATAGCATTTGCAACAATCCATTGTCTATTTAATGGACATTTATTCTGGGCCCAGGCCTGCTGGGGGCCCAAGGAGGTGGGTGCTGGGACCAGTTGGCACACGGTGGCCCTGTCCCTGAGATCTGAGAGCACATTTCTGCCCCCAGGCTGGACTCCTCACACCGTCTGTTAACTCACACCGTGGTGTGGTACGATTCATCCGCACGCCCTGGGTTCCCAGGGTGCCGTGGCCGCACACGCATGTGCCCAGGAGACTGGACCCTTGTCTCCTTCTTACCCAAGGCTCCCCTCCCCTCCCCACATGCACCCGGGGCAGCTGGTAGAGGGCGCAGAGCCTGACGGGAGATGGGAGTGTGCTCCCCAGGGGATTCACCTGGTGCCTGGGCCCAGGGAGGAGGGGCGGAGAGGGTCGGGTGCGGAAGGTCCACCTCTCCTTCCTGCGCCCTTTCCTGGCAGGGTTTGGAGGCCACGGTCTGAGGAGGGCTGCTTTTGTTGTTGATCTGAGTCACGTGTTCCCCATCTAGGCTCTGTTTGGCACTTTGCCCTGACTTATACACAACACGATGAAAAAAATAGGGTGAATGTTTAGATTTTTAAAATTACAGTAAAAGACACATCGCTACAACTGCCTCTCAGAATCCTCCCCCTTGCTTTGAACACACTCCTCCCATCGTCCTGCCACTTTCTGCAGCAGCTCTGGAGTCCTCTTTCCTCAGTGTCAGCAGTTGTGTGGTTCCGGCTGCCTCAGCGTCCTGAATCGATTCAAAGCATTTCCCTTTCATGATCATTTTGACTTTGGGGAAGAGCTGGAGTCACATGGTGCCAGGTCCGGTGGATAACGCAGCTGAGGACACAGGGTCACGTTACCGTGAGGCGCCTTTTTGTCGGGTGGCGCCTGTTAGCACTACTCACTGCATTTTTGATCACACCTTGTGAAGACTCTCAGGAAATAGCGGCTTCAGGAAGTGGCAAGAACGGTGGCATGTGTGTGTTTGCAGGGGGTGGTGTTCTGAGGGGGATTCATGGTGGTGTGGTTCTCTACTGCAATTCTTTTTAAAATTTAAATACAAGTGGTACTTTTTGATCAGCCCTTGTACTTTCATGTCACCCCATTCATTCAAGGAACTTGGGAGAAGATGTGGGGTGGACACCCCCCCCCCCCAGTGAATACACCTCAGTGTATTCCTCCCTTACTTGGAGACGAGACGTCTCACAGGTGGTCTGGTTAGAATGAACTTGGTAGCTTGAGCCTGACCCAGTATGACTGTGACAAAGGGAAATATGGACCAGACACACGTGGAGAAGGCCAAGAGGCAGGGCTCAGGGTGATGCCTCCAGAGGCCGAGGAACCCCAGAAACTGTAGCAGCCACTAGAAGCCAAAAGGGAGGCTGGGGGCAAGTCTCTGGTCTTGGAAGGAGCCAGCCCTGCAGACACTTCACCGTGAACTCTTGGCCCCCAGGGCGCCGAGACTATAAAGTTTTGTGGTATTTTGTGACATTCATCCTTGAATACTGCTGCAGCAAGGTAAAGAGGGCAGGTAGTGCTGCTCCCTAAGAACGTGCAGACTCTTCAGGTGACTGCTAGTGTCCTTTGGGTTACCAGCCAAGCTGGCAGGGACTGTGGCTCCTCCCTTTAACCCTCTGTCTCCCTCACATTCCTTTGAACAGAAAGGGCTCTGGTCCCACCACCAGCCCTAAGGAGAAGCCCGTGGCTCCCAGGCTGGTCCTCCTAAGTTTGAGAAAGAGGAGACTCTGTGTAGATTGTTCCCAACTCTTGTCAATGTCTTGGTCCCCTTCTGCCTGCATGAGAGAGATCTAATAAGCCACTTCCATGATTGGTGGGTTCCCTAATGCCTAGGGCTGGTTCCTCTGGGGCAGGAGACCGCAGGGGCCTGCCTTGGAGAAGAGGCTGCGGAATAGAACCTCAGAGGAGAGACAGAGCCCTGGGCATTCCTGAGGTCCTGCTGCAGTCACAGCCCTTCTGAGGCACATCCACTGCAATCCTTTCTGATTATCCGGGGCCAGGACCAGCGACAGTGCCACTGGGAGTTTTTCCTAAAGATGCAGTCTCCTGACGAGTCCCGGAAGATGCCACTAAGAGCACGAATAGTGAGGCATTTTCTGTCCCACACACCCAGAATTCAAGGAACGGTGACCCCAGGGGTTGTAACTTTGGAGTCAAGATGGAAGGTTTCCATCTCTCTCTGCCATCAGCTGCACTCTAGGAAGGTCACCGTCCTGCAGAGGGGGCATTTGCAGTGACTGGGAGCCTCACCAGCAGATGGGGGTTCCCTGGAACCCACACTGCTTTTTTATAAATCTAGGGTGGAAGATGGTTCTCCAAGCCCATAGCAAAATCTCCCCAATGCAACTGGTCTGTGCATCGCCCCGCAGCATAATCCAGTTCCCAGCAAAGGCAAGGGCTGACCCGGGTACTTGTGTTCCAGGTTCAGGGGCAGGATTCCATCACCAGCTCCTCACAGATGTTCTCTGATTCCCAGAATGGGGCTTTCTGGGGGCCATAGGCCATTTTGGTGCAGGAAGCATTTTTTTCCTTCTCAAAAATGATCTCACTTTGCTTCTTCCAGTGGCTGGCTCTGTAGTCACCTTTCTTTTTTCCTTTGTTGATAGAATCCCTGAGAATCTCTCCACCTTGGGTTTCCCAGAGGTGGCAGTGAGTGGACACAGTGACCTGCCCTAATGGCTTGGCCCATGGGCTTGTCTTCTTGGCATCTTCCAGCCAGTGGGGAGCCTGGCTGCCCTCTGGCTGATGTCAAGGGTGCTTATGACTGAGAACAGTCTGCTATTCCCCCAGATTTCCTCCTGGGAATACTGAGGCCCTGCTGTCCCCTCTCTGTCCCTCATCAGTCTTTACTGTGTCCACCTTCAAAGCTCTTTGTGGACAGAGGTCCTAGCACTCACCTCCTGTGTCAACCCAGGAGATCAACCCTGGGAGATTCTGTCTTTCCTGTCCCTTTCTGCCCTGCATAGCATCCCTATGAGCAGGAACCAGGCCCTCTTCCTAAGCCACAACCCCACACTCCCAAGCTGGCTGTTGCCATGGCAAAATGATGGCCACAGTGTATTACACCCACACTGTGCAGCCAACATCGCCCAAGAGGCCACATTCTCCAGTTTTGTGTCACTCCCCGGTTGGTGTCCTGAGGGTCAGGAATCCAAGGAAAGTCCCAATTCTAGAATATTTTCATGACCAGAAGCAAGGCAAGGATATCTTCTTTATTCCTGTCATTATTCCTTTTAACATCATACTAGAAACCCTAGCCAATGCAGTAAACCAAGAAAAGGAAACAAAAAAGTACACAGTTTGAGAAGGGAGGAAATTGTCTTTGTTAAAAAATGGCATGATCATCTAAGTAGAAAATCCAAAAGAACTGAGAAAAAAAAAAAACCTCTTGGAACTAATATGTGGTATTAGCAAGGATTCACATTCACAGTTGATTTTCTCTATTCCAGCAAAGAACAAATGGAACTTGTAATTTAAAATACACTGCCATTTACTCTAGATCCAGGAAAATGAAACACTGAGATATAAAATGTAACAGAATCTGTGCATAATCTATGTGAGGAAAGGCACAAAGCTCTGATGAAAACTATCAAAGAAGAAAGCTAACTATAAAGAGATATTCCCTGTTCATGAACAGAAAGACTCAACATAGCCAAGATGTCAGTTCTTTCCAATGTGATTGATACAGTACCCATAATCAGGTCATCTTGTGGATATCAATAAGCTGATTCTTAAGTTTAGATGGAGAGACATGAGACTCGGTATTGAAGCGGTCCAACAGTTAATACTGAACTCAGTGTTGAAGGAGTACAACAGTCAAGACAGATGCTACCCATGTCACAGTCTACTACAACACTGTGCACAGTGTGGCACTGGTAGTGAGCAGCAAGAAGATGAATGGGACAGAACAGAGAGCTCAGAGATGGAGCCCCAGAAACATAGCTCACCAATCTCAGTCTTTACACAGATGGTGTCACCACAACTGCACAGTCAGGTGCAAAAATGAAATTAGGGCCAGACCTTATATTTGTCATAGAAGGTAAGTTAAAAATGGATCCTGGGCCTAAATATAAAATTATAAAACTCCAAGAAGACAACATAGAAGGAATCTGGATCTTGTGATTACATTTTAGATATGACATAAAAAAACACAGCCCATCAAAGAGAGAATTGGTAAACTGGACACCATTAAAATTAAAGATGTGCTCTACAAAAGGTAATGGAGGCTCTCAGTGGGAGCCTCGGTGACCCCTCCCCAATCCAGAGGAGCTTGGTGGGCTGGCAGTCCTCCTCCCCCCAGCTGAAGGACCTCGAGAGTGCTGGTGAGTCTTCCCTCCACCTAGAGGACCCTGGTGGGACAGCAAGAGTGTGGATGACCCACCCTCCTCTGGAGGACCCTGAGTGGGCCAGCAAGAGTGCTGGTGAGATCTCCTCCCACCCAGAAGAACCTGAGTGGGCCTATAAGACCCCCAGTGACACAGATGGGCCCCAGCTTGGGTGCACTCCAAGGACAGGTGGGTCTGGTGACCTAGAAAAGTTTGAAGTTGTAGCAACAATATGAGCTAAGGGTTGGGTCACATCAATACTCCTAGGCTAGTCAGCTCAGCAAGAATCCAGATCCCACCCACTGGCCCTGCAGGCTGAATTTAAGTGACTGGCCCCTCTCCTACACTGTAGGGCACAGAAACTGGGTGAATGCCAGCCATACAGTAGTACCCTAAGACACACACAATGGTTGAGCAAGACTAGTGGGATTGAAAAGACCAAAATATGGATGAAAAGGTCAAAATGGCAAGAAGAAAAAGCAAAATGCAACCTCAGACCTCCAACCCGTCTGGAACAAGTACAGGAGTCATCAACATAGAACACAATGGAAGACACAACCTTAAAATTTCTGAAACGATAGCAAGTGAAGTAAAGAAACAAATCCTCAAGGCAATAGAGGAAATTGGATCAGAAATAATCTCTCAGATAGGAAAAGAAATGACAACCTTAATGAAGGAATTTCTCAACTTAGCTAGAGAAGACATATATAAAAGTATACAAGAGCATAGGAAAATGATGGAAACCTTGAATGAACAATATAGGAATGTCTTAGTTACTTTTTACTCATCACTGAGACAAAATACCTGATGCCCAAAGTTGGGAAAGGAAAGGTTTATTTCTTACAGTTTTTGGAGGTTTCAGTCCATACTCAGTTGGCTCCAAGGCAGGGTGGCATGGCGAGGCCACAGTTCATGGCAACTGCAAACAGCAAGCTGGAAACTGGCAAAAGAGAGAGACACACCTTCTTCCTGCCATTCCGTCACATCCTGGCTCCACCCCCTAGGAGGGTGTAGCACTGACACCATCAATGCAAGCACTAGACAATGAACCAGTCAAAAATGTACAATGCAAATACATGAGGCCTGGGGGCCACCGACATGAACCATGACAAGGAAATAAATAGAATGCATGAAATAGATTCAAAGAGGTATCCAGGAAATTAAAAATTCCATTGAAAGTTGGCAAAAGCACTGGAACAAAGCTGAAGATAGACTTGCTGACCTTAAACACAGGATAGTAGCTGGCGATCACAAAAGGAAAGAGCTCTCAAAATAACAAGGGGCCATGAAATAACAATTCAACAGCTCCAAGACAATGCAAAGAAAAACAATATAAGAGTAATAGGTGTCAATGAAAAAGCAGGAGTTAATGCAAATGACATTAAAAAAAAAAACTATTTGCAAAAGTAATAGCAGAAAAGTTCCCAAGCATGGGGACCAAATCTGACATACAGATAAGTGATGCATATAGAACCCCAAACAGTCATAACCTAAATAAATCTACACTCAGACAAAAAAATAATCAAGATTCCTAAAATCAGCACAAAACCAGAATATTAAAAGCTGTTAGAGAAAAGAAACATACCACTTGTCAAGGAAAGCCCATTAGAATCATTGCCAACTTGTCAGTACAAACCCAAAAGTGAAGAAGAGCTTGAAGTGAGGCATTTTAAGTCCTAAGAGAAAACAACTTCCAATTCAGATTGATGTACCATGAGAAACTATTTTTCAAAATTAAAGGAGAAACAAGATATTTCCATGACAAAGAACAACTAAATAAATTCATGTCCACCAAACCAACCCTAGATAGAGTACCAAAAGATGTTCTATATAGAGATAAAAATAACCACAACTCCCAGAAAAACAACAGAAAAAAACTGCCAGGCAGGGCAAGCAATGCAACAGAGAGGAAAAGCAGGGAACCAACAAAAGGAAAATAACATGACAAAGATAAGCCAATATATATCAGTTATTACTATCAATGAAAATGGCTTCAATACACCAATCAAAAGAAACAGATGGGCAGAATGGATCAAGAAACAAGATCCAACAATATGCTGTATACAAGAAACGCATTTGACTCAAAAAGAAATTCATAGATTGAAAGTCAAAGGATGCAAAAGCATACTCCAAGCAACAGGAACCCAGAAAAAAGTAGGGGTAGCTATTCTCTTTGAAGACAGTGTGAACTTCAAACCAATAATGATCAAAAGAGGTAAAGAAAGTCACTACACACCTGTAGGGGAAAATTTCAAGAGGAACTGATAGCAATCATAAATATGCATGTACCAAATCAGGAGCACCCAACTATATAAGACAAATACTAATAGACATGAAAAATCAACTATGTAATAACACAATTGTAACAGGGGATGTTAATGCCTCATTTTCACAAAGAGACAGAACAACTAGACAAAAGGTCAGCAAAGAAATAACAGATCTGACCCAAACATATTAACAAATCAGTTTAATAGATATTTATAGAATGTTCCACAGAACAACATAAGAATATACATTTTTCTTGGCTGGACATGGGACATGCTCTAAAATAGACTATATACTAACCATAGAACATGCCTAAGTAAATGCAAAGGAATTGAAATTATCCCATGCATATTATCCTACCATAGTACAATGAAACTGGAAGTTAGTGGCAAAAGAAACTGAAAAAACTCCATAAACACAAGGAAATTAAATAACAGCCTCCTGAACAGCCAATGATGAAATTAAAGAAGAAATTAAACAGTATCTACATTAAATGAAAGTACAGATACAACATGCTGGGGAACCTGTGAGATGCAATGAAAGCAGTCCTAAGAGGGAAATATATAGCAGTGAATTCACACATCAGGAAAGCAGAATGATCACAAATAAACAACCTAATGCTGCACTTTAAGCTTCTAGAAAAAGAAGAGCAAGTCAAACCCAAAGCTCATAAAAGGGAGGAAATTATAAAGATCAGAGCAGAAAGTAATGCAATCGAGACTAATAAAACAATACAAAGAATTAATGAGTTGAAGAGCTGGTTCTTTGAAAGAATAAATAAAAGTGATAAACCCCTAGCCAATCTTATAAAAAACAGGAAAGAAAAAAAACTCAAATTCATGACAAGAGTGAAATTACTACAGATTCTGTGGAAATTCAGAAGACCATCAATACCTACTCTGAACATCTTTACTTGCATAGGCTGGAAAACACAGAAGAAATGGACAGATTCCTAGAAATGTATGAATTAAACCATTGTGAAGGTTAAACCAAGAAAATATAAAAATTTGAATAACCCAGTATCAGTTATTGAAATTGAAAACATAATGAAAAACTTACCAACAAAGAAAAGACCAGGTCCTGATGGATTCATGGCTGAATTATACAAGAAATTTAGAGATGATTTAATGCCAATACTCCTCAAACTCTTTAATGAAATTAAAAAGGAAGAATTCTCCATAACTCCTGGAGGCAAGTATTGTCCTGATACCAAAACCAGAGAAAGGCCCAACCAAAAAGGTAAACTACATGCCAATATCCATCATGAGCAAAAATCTTCAATAAAATGCTAGCAAACAGAATACAGCAAACCATCAAGAAGATTATATATCATGACCTAGTGGGATTCATCCCAGGGATGTTTCAATATATGCAAATCAATAAACATAATGCACCACATCAACAGAGCCAAAGACAAAAATCACACGAGCATCTCAATAAATGTAGAAAAAGCTTTTAATAAAATCCAACACTCATTCATGATAAAAATGTTTCAGAAAATCAAAATACATGGTCTCTACCTCAACCTGATAAAAGACCTCTATGACAAATCAACAGCCAACATCACACTAAATGGACAAAAACTAAAAGCTTTCACTCTAAAATCAGGAACAAGACAAGGATGTTCACTATCACCACTCTGATTCAATATAGTTCCGGAAATGTTGGCCAGAGCAATTAGACAAGACAAAAAATAAATAAATAAAAAGAATAAGGATAGGAAAGAAAGAAGTTAAATTATCATTGTTTGAAGATGACATGATATTCTACATAGAACACGAAAAAAACTCCACCTAACGACTACTAGAGTTAATAAGCAAATTTAGCAATGCAGCTGAATACAAATTCAACACTCAAAAATCAATAGCCTTCCTGTACGCAACCAACAAGCTCACTGGGAGAGAAATTAGGGAAATAATACCTCTCACAATAGCATCCAAAAATGAAATAGGAATCAAGCTAACAAAGGATGGAAAAGATCTATATATTGAAAATTACAGTACTCTGATACAGGAGATTGAAGAGGATATCAGGAAATGGAAAGATATCTCTTGCTCAAGGATAGAAAGAATCAACATTGTGAAAATGACCATATTCCCCAAACTGTTATACAGATTTAATGCAGTTTCAATTAAAATGCCATTAGTGTACCTCACAGATCTAGAGAAAACATTCCTAAAATTCATTTGGAAACAGAAGAGACCTAGAATAGCAAAGGCAATCCTGGGCAACAAAGGCAAGGCAGGAGGCACCACAATCTCTGACTTGAAATTATATTACACAGATACTGTGATAAAATCAGCATGGTACTGCTAAACAAACAGCAGACCTGAGGATCAGTGGAACAGATTAGAAGATGCAGACACAACTACAAAGACACTCAGTCACCTTATCTTTGACAAAGGAGCCAAACATATCCACTGGAAGAAAGAAGAAAGATAGCCTCTTTAATAAACGGTGCTGGAAAAATTGGGTTTCCACATGCTGAAGATTAAAACTAGACACATGTCTATCACCATGCACTAAAATAAAGTCAAAATGGGTCAATGATCTAAATATTAAAACAAAAACACTGAATCTACTGGAAGACAAGTTAGGTAGAAATCTTGAAGACATAGGGGTAGGCAGAGGGTTCATGAATAAAATGCAGACTGCATGGAAAGTACTTCAAAGAATCATCAAATTGGATCTCCTCTTATTAAAAAGTTTTTGCACATACAAAGAAATCACCAACAGAGTGAAAAGAAAGCCCCTAGAATAGGAAAAAATTTTGGCCAACTGTCCCTCAGACAAAGGACTTCTATATAGACTATATGAAGAATAAAAAAAGCAAGGTCCCCAAATTCAAAGACCCAATCCAAAAATGGGCATTTGAGATGAACATACACTTCTCAGATGAAGAAATACAAATGGCAAATACATATGTGAAACAGTGTTCACCGTCACTGGTCATTCGAGAGATGAAAATTAAAACAACACTGAGATTCCATCTCACCCCAGGAAGATGACTGCCATCAAGAAATCAGCCAATAACAGATGCTGCCAGGGGTATGGGAGAAAAGGAACCCTCTCCACTGTTGGTGAGAGTGTAGACTGATGCCACCAGTGTGGAATTCAGTGTGGAGATTCCTCACAAAACTAGGATTAGAGGTCCCATTCAATCCACTAATTCTCCTTCTGAGTATTTTCCCAGAAGAACTGAAAACATACCACAGGGATATATGTGCACCCATTTATAACAGCACAATTTGTAATAGCCAGATGTTGGAAACAACCCTAACGCCCATCAACTGAGGAATGGATAAAAGGATGTAGCATTTTTATACAATGGAGTACTACTCAGATATAAAGAAGGATAAATTTGAGTCTTTTATAGGTAAATGGATGCAACTTAAGACCATACTCCTAAGTGAAATAAATTGGACCCACATGTGTAAACAGCATACTCACTAGTGTAAAAAACTGAAAGGGTAAATAAGGTCCAAAATATACAACAGATATTATGAAAGGGAAAGGGAAAGAAACTGCTTAAAAGGAAAGAACAACTGGGATGGGGAGGGGAGAAAAGAAAGAAGAGAAAAGATTATATTATACAAGATAGGTAACTGTACTACTAATCTCTGTTTGTTCATCAAAAAAATAATTTGTGCTTTTATTGTTTGATTGATCATTTTTTCAAGGCCCGTATCTTGTAATCTGAACAAATATTTGGAAGATAACATGCAATATATTAATCATTGTTAATCTCCTATTATTTTGTTTTGAAATTCTGTATCATTGTTTTTATTCTTTTTTCATTTCAAAATAAAAGGCAATGTAAGGAGAATAAGAAGACCAACCATCGGCTGGGAAAAGTATTTGCAAAAGACACAACTGATAAAGGGCTGTTACCTAACCTTTGCACAGGACTCTTCGAACTTAACAATGACAATGAGGAGAAACCCAATTAAAAATGAGCCAAATACCTGAGCAGCCCTGCCGCCATGAGCATATGGGAAGAGGCCATCATGGAGCCGTGAAATTCAACAGTGAGATCCCTCCGCACACCTGGTAGAATGGCCGAGATCCAAGACACCGACAATGGCAAACACTGGCAGGAAGGCGGAGCAGCAGAAATTCTCATCTGTCGCTGGAAAGAACACAAAAGGCAGCAGCCACGCTGGAAGACAGTTTGGTGATTTTTCACAAAACTAACCCTTGGCTCGCTGTACGACGCAGCAATCACACGCTTGGTGTTTATCCAGAGGAGACAGTTGTTTCCGCACAAAACCGGCATACAGATGTTTACAGCGGCTTTCTTCACAATTTCCAAAACTTGAACACAACCAAGATGTCCTTTAGTAGACAAATGAATAAACAGTGGTGCATCCAAGTGCTGGAATATTATTCAGCACCGAGAGGAAATGAGGTGTCCGGCCACCAGAAGATACCAAGGAGCTTCAAAGGCAGGTTATTAAGTGAAAGAAGCCAGCCTGGCTGTTGGCTTCATTGTAGGATTCCACCTACAGGACATTCTGGAAAAGGAAGAACTAGTGAGGCACAATTAGGACTGCCAGGGAGTAGGGTAGAGAGATGGAAAGGCAGGGTGAGCAGGGTTTTGCAGGCGGTGGGACTGCTGGATAGGATGCATTCACAGTGACAAGTGTCTGCATGCATTTATGCAGAGCTGCAAGACATACAATGGCAAGAGTGGCCCTCGTGTAAGTCCTGTGCCCAAGGTGGTTACAAATCAGTGCCCACTTACCAACTGACTACCCGATCCTGTGGTGGGGGTGCGCCTCACGCCCTCCTATGCAGAGAGGAGCAGAGGATTTGCAGATGAACCTCAAACTACTCTTAAAGTAAAATTTTTTAATAAGACAAGTAGGAGCATGTGGAGCGATGGAAACATTATAAATTCTGTGATGTGTATGTCTTTGTCAGAGCTCGTCAAATGGTGGACTTTAATATAAATTCTGTGTCAAAAAATGGATTTTAAAAAACAAAACTATCCCATGACTCTGCTCCCTGGCCAAGAGCCAGGATTTCACACGCACCCTGTCCTCTGGCCTGGCCTGGCTTATTTGGACAATACTGAGCTTGGAATCGGTTTATGTTTTGTGCAGCAGCCAATCAGAACCTGAAGGAGCCCATAGGAGTCTCCCTTGGGAGGCACAGTGTGTGTGAGCAGCACGTGCCCAGGCTCTGCCTGTGTTCTAAGGTGACAAAGCAAGGGCGAGTGGGTACCAGTCCAAAGGCCACGGGGCAGGTCTGGCAAGGTTTGCCCTCTGGTCAGCCCAGGTCCAGCTCAGTTCAGGTGCAATGTGGAGCCAGCCTGCTCTGGGTCATTCTGTTGGTGCACACTGCTGGATGCATGAAGCTGTCTATGGGGGTAGAGGGGTGAGCTCAGTGTTAGCGAGACTGTAGGTGGCAGGACAGGGATGAGCAGGAAATGGAAGGCTCCTCAGCCTGCAGGAAGGTAGCCAGAATGGAGCCAGGCAGGCACACAGAGGGTAGAGAGGGGGGATGAGGGGACTTGAGGTGCTCTGCAGACCTGCAGGCTGGGTGCCCTCCATTATCTCCTCCCCACCCTCCGCCCTCATTTCAAAATGCATGTTGCCTTCTCTTTCTCTGCACTGCAATTAATCTCCTTAATTTCCTTCAGTGAACTATAATTTGGATAGAGACATTATCAACAAAGCCGAAGCATAAAACTCACCTGGAATTTTTCTTTGAAGCACAAACCAGCCCTAGTTCAGTTGGGAGCCTTGGTTCATGAGTCACCATCCCCAGCATGGAAGGGGAGGCCTCGGGGACATCTGTTGCCTGGGGTGCAGGTCAAGTATGTGTGGACAGTGCTCCTGAACCCCAGCTCGCCCAGGGCTGCTGTGGGTGCTCATGGATCCCCTACAGAGTCAGCAAGCAGGACGTAGGTCTTGGAATGGGCTGCCAACATGCTGACCTCTCCATCTTCCTTTCCTGCAGACAGAAGAATTGCTGGCAGGGGTTGCAGGACATGGATGACACTCTGGAAAGCAGGACCCTGTCTGTAGGCTTTGGACTTATGAACTTTCTTGACTAATGAACAGGAGAACTCTGCATTGAAATGTGGGCAGCACTAACACTGAGAGATACAAAGAGGGGCCAGATAGTCTGTAAAGTGACAAACCCCACCTGGTAAGCAGGGTGGAATTCCACCTGCCGCCTGGCATTCTGTGCCCACTGGCTATGGGTTTCTCTAGTTTCTCATTGGGAGCTAGAATGTTCCTACCCAAAGAAATTGTGGGAGAAGTCCTCCAGCTGGCCAAGAGCAGGCTGGGGGGAGGGGGTGCACCTTGCCTTCTGCCTTCACTTTTCACTGTCCCAGCTTCAGCAAAAGCTCACTCGAGCTTTATTCTAAGAATCCTGGAATCAGGGCCAGGCAGGTGGCAGCCAGCCACGTGGCCCCACCCTCCAGCTCTGCCTCTCTGTGCTTCCCCCCACCCCCTGATTTCTCTCAGGGTGATGCTTGACTAGTTGCCATATACCCTATTTCAGTTGCTGAGCTCACGTGACAGCTATGACAACAAGCTGCTTTCTCTTCACGCCGAAGCAGTTGTGAATAATGATTTGATGCTGATATTTTTAGTATGGGTCAGAGTTGTGCTCTGGTTCTAAATGTTCTCATTTTCCTCCTTTTTAAACCAGAGCAAGGCCTGAAGGGGAGGTGGCTGAACCTTTAAAAGAAGCTCAGTGGCAGCTCCAATGCCAGTGTAGAAAACAGTTTATTTAGTTAGCTTCTGAGTAGGGCAACAGCGTCTGGAGCATCTTGACATCACAGAGTGATCAGCCATGCTAATAGCAATTAATTGACAGTGAACTAGGATTTGGACAGAAAATGAACTTCCTCAGGTGGCATGGAACACAACCTGCCTCCTACTAAAGGGAGGTGCAGCCACTTCCTACTAAATTTTGAGAAAATTATAATGCAAATTAACCAGTTTCTTTTGAGATTTCAGTTTCCTGTAAATCTTACACAAAGAACTGGGTTAAAAACTTGAGCCCCAATGGGTCACTTTAAATCCACAGAGCCATCTGTGATAGGTGACCGCTGAACAATTGGGCAGTTCCAGGGCTCTGTTTATCTGTGATTAGCTCTACACCACGGCCGGGTGACCACATGGCCAACCATGTGGGACCCCTCTTGGGAATCCAGGAGCTGTTCTCCTTCTCCTTGTTTCCAATAAACCTCTTCTAACTTCCTTTTCTGGTTCGTGACTCTGCCTCGGTGTTGGCAGAACCACGGTTCGGGTACACTGGGTATCATCCGGGTCTTTGGGCCACCCTGGGCCAGGCAACCCGTGCCTCCTTCTACTCCTCCTCCAAACACAGACTTCTCCTAGGAATGACTCCTAGATTGCGTGCGGAATGTTCCGTGATGCTGCACAAGCTGGGTTTCCAAGTGACATTGACTGAAAATCAGTCGCATCATTTATTAAGTGTGGAGAGCATTGTTGGACAGACAGTGACGCTTCTGCAGGAGGAAGCAGCTCTGGATTAATAACTTCTGGGGCCTGGGGACCCTGAAATAGGCAGCAGGGAAGCCTCAGGAAGAGCAAATAAGTCAATGCGGTCAATTATTTGTCATTTACAATTTAAATAAACCCCTGTGATCGCATTAACATCTCAGTCAAAATTGGATGAGCCTCTCCGTGAGGACTGCAGTGATTATTCTGAGCCCCAGGAGCCTCCTGCCTTTCTTTATACCTGACTTTGAGACTCCCCCCACCTCAA
>PVJX010039964.1:0-15456 GCA_004027295.1 Dolichotis patagonum | reverse complement strand
AATACTCTGTGTTGATGTGTTCTATAATGTTGTGTATTTCTTTGATTTTGCTGTACCTAGTAGAAGAACAACTATTGTGAAGACAACGAGATATACAATGTTGCCTGTTACTCTTGTCCTGCTGACCTGCTGTGATGTTCTGTACCAACTTCACTATACTGTCTCAATTGGCTTTATTCCATCCTGGTTTTTGTAACTGTTTGCATCCTCACTGTGTGTTCACTTTGTATGCCTTAATTCTGTAACATGAACAGCTATTTCTGGGAGGACAGTATGTGGTTTGTCAACTAGTGATTTATGGGGGTTTCTTTTTTGAGATTTTGTATTGTTTCTACCCTTTTTTCTGTATTGCTTTTTTTTTTCTCTCTTTAAATAAAATTTTAAAAAAAAAGGACAAAAAAAAAAAAAAAGAATTCAGCCATTCTCATCGGAGGAGCTAGGGACCTTGTCACTGTGAGTGGCTGTATTTCACTTTGGAGGAGCTCTGGTCCTTATGTTGAACATTACTTCCTGGCTCCAGAGGGGAAGATGTGTGCTGTTTAATCTCCAGGAGAAGTTTGTCGTACTGGCTTCCTGATATGTACTTGGCTGTTATCACTGGAGGAGCTCAGGACCTCATGGTCACTGAGGAGGGCTGTGATACTTTTCAGAAGAGCCCTGGTCCTTATTTGGAGCGTTGTTTCTTGGATCCACTATAGAACCCTCAACCTACTAGCACAGATCCTTCACCCTGTGGGCATAGACTTTCCAGCTTCCACTGCTGACCTGGGCCTTCTCAGCACAGAGCCGTGCAACAGACTTGCGTGAGTCAATATCATGGGCTCTAGGCCTCCAGCTGGACTTATGGGAGGCACTATCATGGGTTCTAGGACCTCAGTTGGACTCATGCAGGACATTACTGGGGGATCCAGGTCCTTGGCTGGATTCTCTAGGTTTTTAGTGTGGTGGACATATTTCCTGAACTTTCTTGTATTTAACTCTGGTTGACCATCATAAAATAATACGTCTGTGTCCTGCATATAATTGTTCTCCTGCAAACCCTGACTACAACATTAACCATGCTGCTTTGTGGGTGCTACCTCGATGTGAGAGTTTCCTGTTCTACTGTGTACCTCAGTGATACGGCACATACTTAGCTTACAGGAAGCTCTGGGTCCAATTCCCAGAATGGAGAAAAGAAAGGAAAGAAAAAAAAAGAAAAGGAAAAAGGAAGGAAAGAAGGAAAAGGAAAGGAAAGAAAAAGAAAAAGCTTCTTTTTTCAGAACTATAAAACTGCAGGCAGTTTTGTTTAGGGAATGTAAAATGATCCAAATCATGTGAAGCATTTCTTTCCTTTCTTTTTCTTTTTTTCTTGGTACTGAAGATCACACTCACAACCTCACACTTGCCAGGCAGGTGCTTGTGTCGCTGAGCTGTATCCCTAGCCCATGTGAAGCATTTCTTACTGATGGACCCATGAAAGATACCAGTGAATGTCCTGCTTTGGATGAGTTAAAGAAAATTAACTTCCAGATTTGGATTTTACATTCATATTTGGAAAGATGCCTCATCTCAAAACTAATGCCTCAAAACTAATCTATAGTCTTTTTTGTTCTAATACTCTATTTTTATTTATATTTTGCTCATTTTGGTGACAGTTCATAGGCCCTTTTTTTCCTCAAGAAAGCAGAAGAAACGGGATTTCTGGGCTTGGGGAGGGGAGCTCTACTTAGCCCTGTTTGCAGGTGCCATTGCTGCATTGGGGTGAGGAGAAACCAGTCTCTTGTGAGACTCCTACTTTGCTTATCTGGACCCTGGAAAACCACAGCACAGAGCTGACCAAGGCTTCTGATTGTCTCTCTCTATTCAGGACCCTGAGCCCAGGGACTCCAGACAAACAGGTTATGCACTCACCAATTTCCAACTCAGGGTTGGTGCAATGCCTGAGGGAGTCATGTCTGAGTGGTCAAGAAAGTGCTGTGGCTTGCAGTCTCCAAAGCTTCATGTACGGAAATTTCATTCTAGTTGTGAGAAAGGAAAAGAGTGGATATTTAATAGGATATGGTGCTTAAAGATGGGGCTTTGGAAACGTGATTAGAATTTTAGAATTTTATAAGGTCATCATGAATGAATCTTGGAGGCTTTATAAGAAAAGAAAGAGAGACTAAAAAAAATTATATATGTCAATGGATTGATCAGTAGATAGATATATGGACACATGACCCCTTGTCTTTTAACACGTGATATCCTATGAGTCCTGCTTGAGACTCTTAGCAAGAAAGCTATCAGCAACTTCATCCCCTAGACCATAGACTTCCAGAAACATGAGTCAAGGACAAACAAAGCAAGCAAACTAAAGAACAAACAGCCCCCCCACCCCTTTTGTGTGACTGGTGACAGGAAATACACAAAGCAGATTAATACAGCAGGTGTGACCAACCCCCTTCTTGAACCAAACCATCTCTGCTCTGGGTATCTATTTGCAGGGAACACAGAGGCTAGTGGGTTTCATAGCATCATCTCAACCAGTGAAATGTGCATCCGAGGGGAGCTGAACCCTTCATTCTTGCTGGTAGAGGGAGGCTGGCTCCTGCCGGTCCTCCACCTGCAGGCCTTTGGCTCAGTAGTGGGAGCTTACCTCACAGAGTGGTTCCTTCCACCAGAGGCCTCCTCAGAGGAGTGGCGAGATCACTGTTCTTGAGTGGAAAGCAGCAAGAAATTCAGTTTAGTGCCCAGATCTAGAGGGAGCTGAGCTGGCAGCAGAGACTAGGGAAGGTGAGGACCCAGCCCATGCCAGTACCCAGAGAAATGCTGGGATTTCAATGCCCAGTAGAAACACATTGCATCTTGGTTTTGCTTCCTTAAGCTCCATATTTTCCCTTCACTCATTAATTTTCTTGTATTCAATGTGTACAAGTAATAAATGTAACAGCCTTCATTATGGCAAATTTCTGTGGCCCCAAATCTTTAGATATAGTGAGGATAGGTGGTATATCGAGTTAGGGTCTCATGCTATAGAAGTTAGGGTACATACCTCACCACTACAGAGAATGATGAAATGACCTGGAAGAGAAGCAAGCTAAGTGCCTGGAAATTACAGAAGGATGTGTAGGCAGATGCAGAGGACCAAGGAAAACAACTAGACCAAGGAAGGAACCATTAATGGAGCAAAAAGCATGAGCATGGTAATAGTGTTCTTGTCTCTGGGACAAAATACCTGACACAATTTAAAAGAAGAAAGTTGTTTTGGCTCATGGTTTCAGTGGGTTCAGTCCGTGGTCAGCTGGCTCCAAGGCATAAACAGCATGGTAAAGGGTCTGGCAGAGGACAGCTGCTCACATCATGGCAGCCAGGAAGTAAACAGGAGTTAGAAACAAGAACACACCCACCTCCAGCCAGGCCCTGTTTCCTAAGCTACGAACTCATCAGTGGATGAATATACTGATGAGTTAGCACCCTCATGGTACACTCACCTTCTACACACATGAGACTTTTGGGGGATATTTTAGAACTAAATCATAATAAGCGCCTGATACAGAAAACATTTAATCAAATTTCATTTTCTTTATTAAAATTAATTCAAGATATTACAATGACCATTTATTAAGTATCATGCATTTGGCACCTTTTGTAGTGGTTTGACCTAATTGAAGAACAGACAATATATTGAAGAGGGGCCACAGTCTTTATTCTACAACTGAGGAAACTGAGGCCCTGAAAGAGCTCCATGTACATTTTCCAAAAAGTCTGGAAATGACCTATATCCTGACCGGGCCACTTGCTGTGTGCTCCCAGGCATCATGCCTCATCCTGAACTCCTAAGAGGCATTTGGCAATTTGAAGATCGCAGGCTTAGACACACTGACGTCTAGGGCCCTAATGCACCTCCAATGCCCTCCCAAGGTCCCTATTTTACAGATGAGGAAACTGAGACCAGAGGCAAGAATAACTCTAGAATGCAGGCTCCATTTCCCAGGTGGAGATCATCATGCACAGTCCTCTGTCCCAATTCTGTCTGTGAGAAACAGATGCCCAGCCCCAAGAGAGGATAGTCTGTGCTGGAGGTCACGATAGCGACCTGGTTCTGTGCTGTAGGGAACATCCGGCACCGCAGGTTTCTGGTCTCTGCCCTGGGGATTCCTCTTCCTCTTGCAGGTCGAGGAAGCTCACTGGGGAGACTTAGCAAGCAGCAGCTCACAGTCGTCATGGAAACTTCCTCCTTGGTCTCCAGGGACCGCAGCTCCT
Organism: Dolichotis patagonum; assembly: GCA_004027295.1. Taxonomy (NCBI): domain Eukaryota; kingdom Metazoa; phylum Chordata; class Mammalia; order Rodentia; family Caviidae; genus Dolichotis; species Dolichotis patagonum. The sequence goes on along the minus strand of PVJX010039964.1, from coordinate 11,232 downwards.
CACTCCTTATCTACACCAATGAAGATGCTTGATTCCTGTGACGTCAATGGTAGCTGGGCGGGCTGTGAAGCATTGACAGGGACTTTAGCGAGACACTCAGCGCTCCTTGTTCAGGATTGGGAAATACCAGGTACAATCAAATACAGTGTGGATATTTACTTTTAAAAAATGTATTACAGTAAAAGATACATTGCCATGAAATTCCCTCAAAATTCTTTTCTTTGCTCTGAACACGCCTACCTCATCATTTCACTTTGTGAGGCAGTTCTGGAAGTCTTTCATGTCTTTATGAGGTGTGATAAAAATTACAGTGAATGCAGCTTCTGAGTGTCATTTAACAGAAAGGCAGGCCTGTAAAGACTTGACAGTGTGTCTTCATCCACCTTATTCACTGGATCTAGTATCATGAGACTTCCGGTTCTTCCCCGAAGTCAAAATGGCCACCAAAGGGAAAGATTTGGCAGCACTTCAGGAAGTTGAGGCAATATGTCAGCAAAACTAAAGACACTCATGAAAGAGGGCTCCTGGAACTGCTTCAGAAAGTGGCAAGAACATTGGGATGAGTACGTTCAAAGCAAGGGGAAGATTTTGAGGGGGATTCATGGCAAAGTATCTTTTATTGTAATAACTATCTAAAATTTTTGGTAAAATATTCACAGTATTTTTTCCTCACATTTAATACAGTGCACAGTGAGGAGGAAAAGCTGGAGTCAGAGAAGCAGGTTCCTGTCCTCCTGGGTGTCCCAATGCACTACCTATCATGTTTCCCTAAATGCACACTTCCCCTCCCCCCACCTGCTCCTGTAGTCTCTTTTGAGCAGGGGCCCATGGGTGGGGCAGGGTGGAAGAGGAACAGGAAGATCAGAGAAGGCTTAGTGGGGGACTTTGGTTGCTGTGTTCTGATTTTGGCAGGAAAGCCTGAGTGGGAGGTAAGGACAGAAGGTAAGGGTGGTGAGAACTTTCCTATTAGGAAAACGCTGCATGAAAGCAAAGAAGTCTAATTCAATCACTGCAGCCTCCTGGGAGAGGACTGGTCCAGTCCAACTGTAGGAGCTGGGATGCCAGCCTGCAAGTCTCACTGTGTTACTGGAGATGGCCAGCATTGTACAAGCAGGCAGTGACATGGTCGCTGGTGACTAGGGGAGGGGAGAGGAACGTCTTTGTTAAGGATACTGGGGTGTTATTCCTAAGATGGTGTCTCAGTTATTTTCTTGTGGTTGGAACAAAAGACCCAACATGTGTAAGTCAAAGGAGGAAAGGTTTATTGAAGCTCACAGTTTGCGGTTTAGTCTGTAGTTTGCTGGCTCCACAGCAGGGTGGCATCGCAGAGGTACGTGGCAAAGGAGAAACAGCACATGGCAGGGCAGCCAGAAGCAGGGAGCCTTCTTTTTTTTGTTCTCTTTTTATTCCATGCAGGCTATAAGGCTATTGGTTGATGCTACCCACACCTGGGGTGAGTCTTCCCTTCTCAGTAAATCCATCATCTATGCCCATGACCATGCTAAATCAATCAGTGGACTAATCCAGTATCACCAGCCTATGATCCAGTCCTCCCAAAAGCCCTGCCTATGAGTGCATCTAGTTACGAGCCATGACAGATGGTCACAGACCTGGCTCAGTCAGCTTGGGAAGGGTCTCTGACCCACGCTCCCTTCCTTCCTTCCTTCCTTCTTCCTTCCTTCCTTCCTTCCTTCCTTCCTTCCTTCTCCCTCCTTTCCTTCCTTAAAATAAGGTCTTACTATGCTGCCCAGGCACTTCAAGATGCAAGTGACCTTCCTGACTCAGTCTCTGGAATAGCTGGGACTAAGGGGGATGTCAGGGTGTCCAGCTGATGCTTCTTTTACTCATGGCACTCTGACAGTATACTCACTTTATCCCAGTACCAAGGACTGAGGCCTCCCTTGGTGTGTACCCTCCCTCTGAGGTCTCAGATTTAAGGATTCACCAAGGAAGCACAGGCAGATTTGGAGGTGGTTCCTCAGCCCTGTCCTGAGCTCTGGCTTCTAAGGAAGAGTAAGTGGGGCATGGGATGGTGTTATGGCTTGTATCTACATGTCCCCCAAAGCTTCATGCAGTCACAGGTGGGAGTTTCAAAGGGGGCTGGACTAGAGTGTGTGAATACTGATTAAGGGTATGATGCTGGTGGAAAATGGAAGCCCCATCCTGGATGTAGGTGGCACCAATCAACAGGTTTGTAGCCTGGATGAAAAAGACAGGAGTAGAAAGGAGGCAGCCTGCTGCTACCATTTACTAGTTGGTGCTTGTTGTTTTCTGCCTTCTGCCTGCCACACCATGAACTGTTTCTCCTCTGGGAGGCCCCTCTGGTATTGGGCTCTACCTCGGAGCCAGCTGATTATGGACTGAAACTTCTATAAACTGTGAGCTGAAAGAAACCTTACCTCCTTTAACTTGGAGAGTTGGTTATTTTTATCTCAGCAACAAGAAAAGTAATTAAGACAGATGGGCATATGGCACCGGGGTTTGAGGTACCCATGGGCTAATCAAGGAAAAAGATATGACTATCATTACATAGAAGCTGAGACCAGAGGCTGGCACAGTGGGGAGGAGGGAGGATGGAGGAAGGTCTCTGGATGGGTGAATAGAGCTCTCTAAATTACAGTTAGATAAGAGCAACTTCTAGAATACTAATATAACATGGAACATATGACATCTTAGGCTTAAGATATCACTGTGCACTAGAAAAAAGAAACTAATGTTCTGGGTTAAGAACTAATTCAAGCAGCTAAGTTAAGCTTAGAGATATGAAGGTAAACACAAGAAAAAAGACCAAGATACCATAAAAAAGGAGATACAGACAATTCCTCCCAGGAATGCTCTTCCTAATTTAGGGTGGGGCTTGAAAAAACTTAACAATGTTACTTAAAAAAAAGTAACCAGTTTCCTTCTAACTCAGTTTCCTGCAAATCACCTCAACAACTAATTTCCTTTAAACCTTAAACCTGTAATGCCACCTGTTTAAAACAAGTCCTATGAAAGAAGGTCAAAACAAAGGAGGCACATCAGACTTCCTTCTCCTTTTGGGTATCCACCAAGAGCTTTTTTCTTATTATTTCCTCTAGCTCCTAAATTCTTCCTTTTGTCCTCAAATTTATTCTTCAATTTTGGGAGACAAAGAACTTGAGTTTATACAAAATTAATTGTTTTACTATCACACAGTAGCATGACTATAGATAATAATACTGTACTACACATTTCAAAGAGCTAGAAGTATGGATTTCTGTGTTTACCAGAAAGTAATGATAAATGAGGAGACAGATGTGTAGCTTGACTTAAACATCACATAATGTGTACGCATATCAAACATCATAAAGTACCTCAATAATATGTATATTTTCTGTTTTTATGTATCAGTTAAAAAGAAATTTAATCAGTAAAACGAATAAAAGATATGATCACAAAAGATAGGGAGCCTGGGAAAAACCCAGGCTCTTTGTACAAGAACCAGCTGCCACAGGCAAAGATACACAAAATGGGGCAGATATTGCAGGTTAGAGTGTATGGCCAGAAGTGTGTCCTGGGTGGCACAAGATGGGAGGATCCCTGCACCCCAAGGCAGGAGGACAGAGTTTAGATGTAAACTATGCAAAGGTGAGTCACAGCTGGCCAGAATGTACCTGGTTCTCCTCAAAAGTGTTTCACAGGCCCAATGTCAGTTCAAAACTTACTCAGGCAACACGTCCTGCACCGCGGCTCCACTGACTGTCATAATGACTTTGTCCTGCAGGATTTGGGATTCAAGCCAGGAGCACCAGGAGGACCAAATGGCAGCTATGACCAAGGTGGCTGTAGTCATGCCAAGCTGAGTTTCTATAGACAGCAGCCTTACTGGGGACATTTAGACCTAGCTGCATGACAGAATCTTTCACAGGAGGCCCTCTGGAGGCTTAGGGTCTGGGAGCCACAATCCGTAAGTGGGGAGAGTGGAGGAGCTCTTCGGAGAGGACAGAGATGGGCCCTCCAGGTGAGGGTGACCTCCGTCAGTAGCAAGGCGGGGTGTCCTCAGGAGGCTGTAGTGGCCTGAGGTCTTAGTCTTCAGGCTCTCTCGTATCTATGGCTTTGGGAATTGGGCAAATGAGGCAGTAGGCAGGCTCTAAAGGGCTAAAAATCTATAACTGGATGTTTAAAACTTTGAACTTTACTCTGATAGGTTTCCCCCACCCACAGTACTGAGGACTGAATCCAGGACCTCCGTGCTGAGTTACATTCCCAGCCCTTTTATAATTTTAAAAAAAAATTTATTTTATTTTACTATTTTATTTTTCTGAGACAGAATCTTACTGAGTTGCCCAGGCTAGACTCAAACTCTCGACTCTCCTGCCTCAAATTAGAGGTGTGTGCCGCCATGCTGGCTTCCAGCTGGCTTTTAGGCTAATAGGTCTCACCCTTTGAACTCCTAATAGAATCTCCCACTGAGCTCAGCTCACATCATCCTAGCACTGCTGGGGACCAAACCTTCCGTTCACAAGCTTTTGGAGGACATTTAAGATGAAAACCACAACAGGTCTTCAAATTCACCTGGAGATGCTATCATGTATTTTGTTCCCAGGGACATCATACGTTCTTCTCTTCAAATCTTTTCCTTTTTGCCCACAGTTCAGAGATTCTTAATCTCTCCTTGTGCAGGAAAAAAATTATTCTCTTCCATTCACTAGAATCTGTTAAGCCTACCGTCACCACCTGCCCTGCGTCCCCTTGTCGTGTCTGGGGGTGCACACCTTCTGAGACTCAAAACTTTTGCCTTTCATTCTGTTCTTTCACAGATGTAGTTTGAAAACCAGAAATCTAGAATGGACATTTTTGTGTTTCTGTACTTGTTTTTCTCTGGGGCTGCGAGCTTAGAGTCCTGTAGTTAATGTCTAGGTAGAAAAAACGTCACAAGGGACTAGAGATGACCAGGAAAGAAAACACATGGACTACTTTATCAAATGCTATCTTTCTAGGTAAGCCTTGCTACTTTGATGCCTGTCATCTGGTACTTTGATAAGTTATGAGAAAATACACCCACACTAGGAAAAGTCTTCAGACATCTCCTCCCAGAGTTCTGTGTTCAGATAAGTTTGAGGAAACATTTCAGAGCTTATTAACATGCTAATACATACGGCGACTGCTGTATTTCCTAAATTTACCATTTACCAACACATTAAAGCACATAAAGAGCCTGTGTTCTAACGAGTGTCTCCGCGTCTGTGTGAAGGGAATCGAGGCAGAGAAGCCACCCAGGAGGAAATATAAGACATTAGTACAAATGGTGGCCATTGGAGAACTGGGGAGGGTGGAAGACTTTCTGTTCACTATACAAGTCTTCTTTATATTTTTTGATTTCTGTTTATGTGCTTGCAGTAAAATAATTTTGTAGAAGCTTAGATAAGAACAAAGAAGGATATCCAGGGTATCATATGGAACTGAGTCCTTAGAATGATAGTCACCAGCCTAGTTGAGGGGCCTCTTAGGATACCCCCTTCAGAAACTCATCTCTGAGCCAGATGTAAGGGCAAAATCCCGGACTCACTGCAATTTAAGGGGTGAAATAAAACTTGCAGTCTAGAACAGTAATGTGTCAGCGTCAATTTCCTGGTCTTGACATGGTACCGCACCATTGAGATGTGTGAAGTGAGAGTGGCATTAAGGGTGCTGTAAAATAGGACAGCAAGAAAACATCAGAGCTTCCACTTCACTGGTCTGGCGTGGATAGAACTGCTCAGTTTTTAAACAGCTCTCACGTAGCCAGGTACAGAGGCCCATACCTGCAATCCCAGCACTCTGGGAGTGAGGCAGGAGGATCAGAAGCTCAAACCAAACCTGAGCAACTTAACAATTTAGTGAGACCCTGTCTCAAAATAGTCAACAAAACAAAACCGACGCATGGCTGGAGTTGAAAGCTCATTGGCATGCAGAGGGCCATGTCCTTGTGTGATGCCGGGCACAGCATAAGGTGTTCAGAGGAAAGCACGACTCAGCCTCGAGCTTCAAATGGCTCATGCAGCTGGAAGCTGCCGTCTCTTGTCAAAGGTGTGTCTGGAAAGAGCAGTTCTCGCCACTCAAGTCTCACTGTGTATTCCCTGGGGCTGGGACTGGGGCTGTGGCCGGGGTTGGATTGGTCTAGAAAGCAGCTCAACTGAGCTTTTCAAGTCAGCCCTGGCAAACAAAGAGATTTAGGTCACTTGGAACCCCAAGCTCGGTGACTCTACATTTCAGATGACGTTCAGACCTCAGAAGTAGAGGAGGGGTTGGCTAATTTGTATAGCCGTGGATCCTGGAAGTCTTTCCAATTGTCAGCCCCTTACCACAGGTATGGACACACACACACACACACACACACACACACACATGCACGCACACACACACGCACACATGCACACACTTAGTGTTCCAGATACACAGCCATCCAGTCTCTATTTTAAACTCTAGCATATGGAGAAATCACCACTTCAGAGGAGAAAGCATTTAAATTTTGGGTAACTTTAATTCTATTTTAAACTTTTTATTTGGAAATAATTATAGGCTTGCATGAAATTGCAAAATTAATGCAGCAGAGTCCCTTTCTTCCAACAGCGACATTTTATTTAGGCGCTGTACAATGTCAAAATCAGGAAATTGATACAGGCTCATTAGTGTTCTAAACTACAGGTTTTATTTCACCACATTAAAAAAACCCAGCAAAACTGCACTAATTTGTGTGTGAGGATATTCTCTGATGTCATTTTACCCTGTGTAGGAATTCGTGTCTCGATGAAACTACAGTATCGTCGGTTAACTATGAGCTCCTGCTAACCAAGTCCTCACCCCGACTTCGAGGGCCCCTCACATTTGCCCCTCCCTCGACGGTCTAGGTCCAGGTCCCCACACCCTTCTTGCTTACCTTTCTGAAGACATATGTCTATGTAGCAAGGGACACTTATTTTTAAATTTGTTTTCTCTTTCTTGCCTTTTTTTTTTTTTTTTGAGACAAGGTCTGACCTTGAACGCTCTATGTAGTTCAGACTGGAGTGATTCTCCTGCTTCAGCCTCCCAGATGCTGGGATTACAGATGTGCATCACCATGCCAGGCCTCTTCTTTCCTTTCAAAAGACCCAGGCTAAGCAGATCCCACCAACCTGCTCTGGGAGTGGAGCAATCAACCGAAGTCACTGCCTTACTGAGTTTGGGCAGACCTGCCTGACTCCAACATGTCCAGTTGGTCGTCCCTTTCCCCGTGGGAGGGTCTTATTCACAGCACTCACCACGGTTTAATGCTGGTCCCTCTCTGGCTCAGTTCCCCACTGGGTTCCCTGACCTCCGACTTCAGCGCGGCTGCGGCATGAATCCACGGCACCTCTAGGTGAGTCGCGTGCAGGGCCGGCTGGCTCCGGGAGAGTCGCGCGTAGGGTGGCTCAGCTCCACGCTCGGGGCCGTGCAAGCCAGTCGCATCGGTGCAGGTTTGGGGTTGGACTCTCAGGTCGATTTCGGGCACGAATTCAGGTGAGGTGAGTGCCGTGCTTGCCGATCTTAGCCTCTCTAATGGTAGCCCCGGGACCTCTTATTCGAGTGGGTTTTTGAGCTTCAGTTTCTTTCTGTGTTGTGAGAGTCTATCTCTCTCTGTTTGGATCTCTCCAGGATGTTCTATTCTGGCAGCTGAGCTGTCTCTCTCAGAGAGGCTCTGAATCCTACTACCTACCAGTCCACCATCTTTTCACTCTCCCTCAAAAGTATATTTTAATAACTGACATTGTAAGCTGGGAGTGATGGCTCACACCTGTAATCCCAGCACTCAGGAGACTGAGGCAGGAAGACGGTTGGAGTTCGAGGCCAGCCTGAACTCCATTAGTGAGACTGTCTCAAAAAAATGACACAGTAATTGTACATGTTTATGGGATACAGTGTGACACTTCAATACATGTATGCAATGTGTATAATCTGCAGGTCAGTGTAATCAGCGTATCAATCACATTTATTATTTGGGGGAATATTAAAAATTTCCTCTTCTGGCTATTTAAAAGTCTTCAGATGATTCTTATTGCCCATTATCACCATGCTGTGCTAGAATATTAGTAGTTATTCCTCCAGCCCACTGTACCCCCTAGCTGTCCCCTGTCCGTCCCAGGCTGCCCCCACCTTCTGGGACCCGCTATTCTGTTCTCTAGTTCTGTGAGATTAACTGTAGCTTCCAGTAGCCGTGTCTCTAACCTGTCCTTCCTTCCAGGGGTCTCTTACTCCAAACTCTTTCCCTTGTCGGGAGCATGTGGTGATACAGCCCTGTAACCCAGCACTCTGGGAGGTCGAAGTGGGAGGATACCAAGTTCAAACCCCACCCAGGAAATTTAATGAGATCCTGTTGCTAAATTAAAAAAATTAAAAAGGGTCAGTGAAAGGTTTTTGCCCTAGAATAAGCTGCGGTGAGAGGCGGGACCAAACAACCGAGAGTCGGATCCAAACAGGAAGTTTACCTTCCTGGAGGAGGATGTCACCTCCTCCTTCCCCTGTGACAACTTTCTTTTTACTTTCCCAGTGGCACCAAAAAGGGGTCCCAATCAGTCCTTTGTGTGTCATCAATGCTTGCCCTAAACGCCACCCCGGTCAGAGGTTATATGTGTATCCCATACCCCACATTCTGGTCAGAGAATGCCAGGCTGTCTATAGTCATGGACTTCGCTCCACGTCCTTAGAATAAAGGCTACTTTTATTTTGTATCTTCTTTCTTATTGCACCAAAACCCTAACATAATGGTGCCGTGAATCAGATGGCAGAGTTTGTGAGCTCCTGGAAATCCCTTCCAGTTGGCTAACCCTGCCTATGAACCACTGTTTTTCCCTCCGGGACTGTTTACTTGCCACCGCTAACCCACATGCAACAGCGACCTTCCCCACTCATCAAAGGTGAGCTACCGCGCGGGGTTCCGTTTCCGTTCCTAAAATCCACAAGCTTGTGGTCAGAAAACCTATCCTTGCCGTCCCTGAACAGAGATACAAGTTTTCACGTTCCTTGGAGCACAGCCTGAGGCAAAACTGTTATTTTTGTTCCCTGGGGCCCTGGCCACACTCATCGGTGACGGCTGATGGGAATGGGTGTTGGGATTTTTCGTGTCACGCTTTCAATAGGTGAGGACCTCTTTTGATAGATGTGATCCAAGACAGCTTCCACGTTCCTTGGGGGGGGGGGCGCTAAAGCTCTTACATCCCGAGGCGAAGCTGTTCTTTTGTGGACAAAAAGGCCATATATAGGGTTCTTCCTGAGTTTTCAGCCATTGTATTAAGCCCTCATCTCTGTAGTGGGTGTTGACAGCCAACCTATGCAGCCTTTGTAGACAGGGCCTATTCCATGCAGGTTCCAGACTCTCTTCTTTACCCATTACTTCCTAGTAATTCCAACAGGTCCCACACCCCTTTCGGGTAAAGATTTTCTTCTCTGGTTGATCCCATAGTCTGGAATACCTCCAATCCTACTGTGCTACCCATGCCATGCTTATTTTAATTTGTCTTGGGGATCCTCCAATTTTTCCTTGCGTTCCCCAATGTCCCATAGCTCCCAAACATTTACAGAGACTTAAACCTATAATTAAGCGCCTTTTAAACAATGGTTTTCTTAAACCTACCCATTTATTCTGTAACACTCCCATTCTCCTGGTAATCCTGATGGGTTTTATTGTCTAGTGCAAGACCTTAGGATAGTCAATAATACTGTTACCCCAATCCACCCAGTGGTGCCAAACCCTTATACCGTGCTCTCTCATATCGCCCCCTCCACCACTCACTTTACAGCCATATATCTTAAAAATGCCTTTTTTTAACCATCTGCCCTATACTCTAATTGTCACGATTCCTTTGTGTTTATGTAGACTGACCCACACACTCTGAGGTCAACAACTTAGACCTGTCATCTCTATAGTAAAACCTCTCCTCCGGGACATATATCACCCCCTTCCTTTCCTAGTCATCAATTTCGCAGACACACCCCTGGTCAGGACTGGCAGGTAGATTTTACACACATGTCCTGCCACAAAACTCTCAAATATCTTCTCACCTTTGTTTGTACTTTTTCAGGATAGAAAAAAGCCTTTCCCACAACCAGGGAGACTGCTGATATAGTTACTAAAGTCCTGTTACAAGAAATCATCCAAGGACTACAACCAAGGTGGAATGGCCCCTACCTGGTCTTCTTGGTAATCCCAACAGCGGTCAAAGTTGCTAGACTCCCATCCTGGTTCCACATCATGCAAGCTAAGAGGTGACCTCCCAACCCTGAATCTAACCATTCTGAGTGGTCATCTCTGTCTCACCAAGGCCTCACAGCCACAACTCTCAGGCTAAGTCATGTTTTGTTATCCAATTTGGTTCCTAATTCCTTATATTCTATTAATTATTTTTTTTTACAGCAGGACTCTTGACAGTCTTTCCTAAAGACTTCCACATCATGCGTGTAAAATTGTCTTCATGTTGTTCTACATAACAACTGTCTTAATTCTCTCTGCCCTCAACTGTTTAGTTAAACATAAAATCCTTGTGGGTCCAGGCTCTTATCTTCCTTATATTGACACATCCACGGCCCTCCCCAGCCCTTTTATTCTTTCCATCTCAACTCCTGGACCAAAGATAAGCCCTACCTACCTAGCTACATTTTTAATTTGTACCCTTTAAGATGGGAAAATAAATATCTCTCATAACTCCACTCCTCCTAACCCCTCACTTACTTTTCAGAATTCTACCTCACCGTGGTCCTGATGAAATGGCATATTTAAATCAAAGAAACAATTCCTTCTACCTCCCCTGGGTCTTTAAATATGATGTGGCCTTCCTCCTCATAGCACCTTGTCTCTTTGTTTTTCCAGTCTAAGATGAGGGCATTCACCAATGATAAAGTTGTCCTCAATAAAACACCTAGTATCAGCTTCTATATGGGCGTCAACCATCATCCTGTCAACCTTCCTAAGCCCCACTATGGCACCCCCTTTCAGCAAAGTAGTAGGAGAGAGACTTTACTCTTTCCCTAACAATCAAAAGAGGGGAATGAAAGGTTTTTCCCCTAGAATACGCTGCAGTGAGAGGCGGGACCAAACAGGAAGTTTACCTTGAGGTCATTCCCTCCTTCCCTTGTGACAACTTCCTTTTTCCTTTCCCAGTGGTGTGAAAAGGGGTCCCAATCAATCCCTTGTGGGTTATCAATGCCCGCCCTAAGCACCACCCCAGTCAGAGGTTATATGTGTATCCCATACCCCACATTCTGGTCAGAGAATGCCAG
>PVJX010039963.1:0-15464 GCA_004027295.1 Dolichotis patagonum | reverse complement strand
AATGCCAGCACTGGGAGGATTAAACCAGCATGGTTTCAGGAAAGCACTGGTTTTAGATGGACTTGAAGTAAAATTCAATTGATCACCTAATTCCATATTCCCCTACTTTTACTGCTGGACCACAATGATAGCTCAGGTCTATTCCAATTAGTGTCAGTTCAGAGTCAGTGTCTGGTAGTCCCCAGAATATCAGATTATTTCCTTTTCTCCCAATATGCAGTTGTCCTGGTAAAAAGCTGTAGGTTCCTCTGGATTCCTTTGGTGTGAATGTTTCATACAAAACCCATGTTGACATTTAATTGCCATTGTGACAGTACTGGAAGACGGAATCTTTAAGAGGTGATTAAGTCAACAGGGTTTTATTCTCATTAATGGATTAATGCTATTATCAGGGGAATGATTTTGTTATAAAAGTGACATATCCTCTATCTTGTGTTCTGATGCTCCCACCATCTCTGTCTTGCCTGTGGTCATTTGACTTTCTGCCATGTTATGACATAGGAAGAAGACCCTCACCAGATGCTGGTAACCTGATTTTGGACATTCCAACTTGGAGAACTTAAGAAACAAATTTCTGTTCTTTATAAATTACCAGTCTGTGGCATTTTGATACAGTACAAAAACACACAGACTAAAAACTAAAAACTAAAAACTAAAAACCAAAGTTTCCTGATTGAATGGAAGATTAACAGTATAAATTCATGATAGTAGTATACTGAGATCCTTCCTTAAATGGATCTAGCCCCACTTCATCCAAAGGGATATGGGTCTACAAACCAGCTAACTTATGGTAACTGATTGAGAGACCATGGCTTTCTGTTTTTATGATTCAGTTTTGACTTTTTTTCACTTGATCTAGAACTTATTTTGCTTATGTAGATGACACATGATTTTAGTAAGGTTCTTATCTATTTCACTTCTAGAAATACCATGATCAACTAGCCAGCACAATAGTTCTGTGCATGCCGGTATATTCTGACTGCTTCTTTGACTCTGCTGTTTGTTCGTCTCCTATACCTTGACTCTGATTGTTGAGTGGCACCATTTGAGTCCTGACATCTGAGATGCGATAGCTTGTGTACAAATACCTTGTATACAAATAAAGTGACTGCACTTCCCAGTTTTAGGTTTGGCCTTCACAGAAGAGCAGATATTGAGTTGTTCAAGGATAGCTGTACCCTTCTCACAAACTTCTCTTAGTAGTGGTACAGTGTGTTTTGCAACTTTTGAGAAAGAGTGAGTATGTCTTAAGTGACAAAGTCCCTCAGTTTCTTCTACTGCATTACCCAAGACAGGTGTGAAGTTTCTAATTCATTCACTCTGGTCCTCCTTTTAGTTTACGTTTCAGTCAACCAACCAGACAAGCTGTTAGAGTCTTTCCTAACTCTGCAAGCTGCAACATTAAGTGCAGAACCTCTGCTTACTGAATTCATATAAATTTCAGCCTAATCCAGCTTTATTTTCCTTCCAGCATTATTCCTTGTATGCTCCTAAAATTTATGACTATTTAAATTTGAACTTATTTAGAACTATTTAAATTTGAATTTATTTCGTAATGTAGTGCATGTTCTCATGGGTCACCTGTATGATTTACCTTCAGGAGTCTGCTGGGAGTTTACTTCTACAGGTATAGAAGTAGAGAGTGGTAATGAGGGAGGAGTTTGAGTAAAGTCAGTGTTGTCTTGCAGGCAAACCATCTCAGAGGAAGCCACTACAGTTGCCTTTGGCAATGCAGGCTTAATATCCTCCCCCAGGTTGCATTGAAGAGGTCACTGGGAAGCCACTACCACTCAAAGTGGGGAGATTGCTTCAGCTGGCAAAAAGAAAGACTCCTTAGATTTTAGAGATTCAGTGTCCCCAGTGACATCAAAGATTTCCTATATGTCCCAATTTCCACATAAATGATCTGATTATTCCAAATCAATTCCATCATTTTAATAGCCAACACTCTATGAAGTTGTCTCTAATTCTGCATTTAATTTTCAATGTCAACCACACTGAGACTATAGGAGAAGAGGGTTTTCTTGAAGGTACAAAGAATGTTTTACATCATCATTTGTGTAGTACTTGAGCTAGAAATACAAATTCCTGAGTTTACCCTTATCTTCCTTAGGGTAGATTTAGGAGACATTAGGAGTAACTAGACAGCCTAATTCAGTTCATTAAATTTACAAAATGTTTGAAAGTATCACACTAACACAGTCACCAGCTCCTTGTTGGTTACTTAGGAATATGCAAGGATGTATTTTGCACACCTCTATTGCCAGACCATGCAATGTAGTATCAATGCTGTCTTTACTGCTGGAAATAGTCACTAGCATTTTTAAACCTAACAAGACTCAAGAGAAATTCTAGAAACCCTCAAAACAATTCAGAAAACTCATCCTTAAAATGATGATACTCTAAAATCACACTGAATACCAAAGTTTGTATTACTCTGGGTATTCCAAAGGAACACTTGGGGAGGGGAGGATGGATAAAGATAGAGAATACATAGAAAGACAGATAGATACATGCATACATACACACACATATACATGCATTAATTTAGTATAAGAACTTGGTTTATGTGCTTATCAAGAATAAAACCCCAAGATCTTCAATCAACAAACTGGAAAATCAGGAGAGTCAACGGTTTGACCCACTCCACATCCAACTTCAAAATGGAAGACTAATGTTCTACTCTGAAGGCAACCAGAAAATGAAAGAAATCTTTTTCTTATTCAGACTTCAATAGATTAAAGATTCAGACCTTCAGTAGATTAAATGAGACCCACTCACACTGAGGAAAGCAATCTGCTTTGCTCAGCCTACAAATTCAAATGTTAACATCATCAAGAAACACATTCACAGACAGACCTAGATATAATATATAACTGAATATCTGGACAGCCTATGGCCCAAGCAGCTTGACATGCAAAATTAACCATTACAGAATATCTTTTGAAGTGCAAAAGTTTTCAATACTGATGAAATAAAACTTACTAATGTTTTCTTTTATATTAGTGAATATTCAATTCATTTTATATCTAAAGACTCATTACCTGGCCCTTCTGACCAAAAGATAGCCTCCTATATTTTCTGTAAAACATTTTATAGCATTATGTGTATATTTAAATTTATGGGGGATTGGCAACCTACCTGGGAAGAATTTGAGACCTGGCAACTGGCCCAGTAGGAGGAATCCAGGTGGCTGGCACTTCCCCCTACACTGTGGGACCAGGCCACTGGGGGAGTGCCAGCCATACAGTAGGACCCCAACTAGGGCACACATGAAGGACAGGCGAGACTACCAAGATGTAAAAGTCCCAAATGTGAGCCAGCAGGTGGTAAATTAGGTGAAACAGCATTGTGCTTAGGGAAGACATAAGGGATAGGAGCAGATGGGAGGAGCCAACTCCTTCACTTTTTAAATTCAATTTTGTTTTATTTTATGTTGTTTTATTTTGTTTTTATGTTGCTTTCTTTTACTTTTGCATTTTCATTTCTTTTTTCTCAATTTTTTCTTTATTTTTCTTTATGCTTTTCTTTTTTCTCTCTCATTTCTAAATGGCTGTGGAAAACTCTATCCACAGAAAACTAATCCCATCCCCAAAACACAGAGACCAGGTTCAGATAGTGCCTCCAATACACTTTAATTCTTCCTTATCTGTTCCTTTCTCTACTTCCCAAACCTTGTGTAATCATCCTTTGTCCTCCAGCTTTGCTTCTATTTCCTTTCCAGTTGTTTGTGTTTTACATACTATCCTAAGTTTCCCTACCACAGACTGAAATCATTCTACCAAGAGGAAACATTTTGCATAGAAACTCCTAATTTATGAATGGTTATGTTATATAACTATAGACTTTGATCCTATGGTCTAAAGAAAAAAATGAGTAGTTACCAAAGTTTGGCAATTTCTAAATTGCACTTGATGCTATTGTTATTGCTAATTGTACTACTTTAGAGAGGATTTCATATCTGTTGTAATCAGTTGTTTTCCCTTCTGTAACAATACTTGGAAACTCTAGGGTAATAACCTCACCAAAGCTCTACACCAAAGGACTAGGGACTGATCTAAACAGATACCAACACCCCACTCTTAATTAATTGATAAAGTAAAATCTAGGGACAGACACAAACCAAGAACCTCCTACCCACAAAAGACATCCCTGAAGAACAGAATTTTCCTAGAGAGGCCTTAACACTAGTGATATAGCTACCTACTACAAAATTTCATAAGGATGATCACAGAAAACTAAATGAAAAAATTATTCAGAAATAGAAAATGGCTAGATGAAAAAGCAAAGTGCAGTCTCAGACCTCCAGCCCACCCAGAACAAATCGAGGAGAGAATGACATAGATCAGATTGGAAGGCACGTCAAATTTCTGAAATGATAGCAAAAGATGTAAAGAAACAAATCCATGACTCTATCGAGGAAATCAGATCAGAAATAATCTCTCAAATAAAAAACAGTGACAACAACTGTAAAAAAATGCTTAGCATATCTAGAGAAAACAGATTAAAAATAGATGAGCATAAGAAAATGACAGACGCCTTCAACGAACAATATAGGACACAAATAGAAGGCATGAAACAGATTCAAAGAGATATCAAAGACATTAAAATTCCATTGAAAGCTGGAAAAACTGCTTGAATGAAACTGAAAATAGACTTTCAGACCTGGAAGAGAGGATCATGCCTAGCACCCATGAAAAGAAGGATCCGACCGTGAAATAACAACACAATGACTGAAAGATGATGGAAAGAAAAACCAATATAAGACTGACAGGTGTCAATGAAAAAGCAGTAACCAACACAAATGACATAAAAAAAGATTATATACAGAATAGCAGAAAATGTCCCAAGCACGGGAACAGAATCTAATGTACATATAAGTGAGGTACACAAAACTCCAAAGAACCATAATGAAAATAAATCTACATCCAGACATATAATAATCAAGATCCCAGAAATTCAGCACAAAAACAGAATATTAAAAGCTGTTAGAGAAAAAAAAACACATCACTTATAAAGGAAAGCTCATTAGAATCACAGTCAAAGTCACAACATGAACTTTCAATCAAAAAGAATTTGGTGTAACATATTTCAACCCTTGAAAGAAAACAACTTCCAACCCAGATTGGTGTATCCTAGAAAAATATCTTTCAAAATTTAGGGAGAAATAAGATATTTCCATGACAAAGAACAATTGAATAAATTCATGACCACCAAACCAAACCTACAAAGAGAACTAAAAGATATTCTAGACAGAGACACAAATGACCACAATTCCAAAACAACATCAGAAAGAGGCCACCAGGCAAGGCAAGCAATTAGAGGGAGAATGTATGAAACCAACAGCAGGCAAATAACATGACATCAGTGTAAAATGGCCTCAATACACCAATCAAAAGAAACAGACTCATAGAATTGATCAGGAAACAAGATCCAACAATATGCTATATAAAGAAACACATTTCTTAAGTGCCTGCCTAGCAAGCATGAGGTCATGAGTTCAATCTCTTGTACAAAAAACCCCACATTTAACAAGAAAATAAACTCATAGAGTTTTAAAGAATGGAAAACAATACTCCATGCAATAGGAATCTTGAAAAAAGCAGGGTTAGCTATTCTGTTTGCAGACAATGTGAACTTCAAACCAAGAGAGAGCAAAAGAGTTAAAGAATGTCACTATATAATTGTTAAGGGAGAAATTCAAGATGAAGGAATAGCAATCATAAATATATATGCACCAAATACAGGAGCACCCAACTGTATAAGACAAATATTAATAGACATGGGAAATCAGGTAAGTGACAATACAATTGTAACACACGACCTTAATACTTGATTGTCACAAAGAGACAGATCAACTAGACAAAAAAGTCAGCAAAGAAATAACAGAACTGATAGAGTCTGGGAAGATGGCAGAACAGTAAGCAGCAGAGTAAAAAGCCTCTTTGAGAGAAACAATCCAGATGCTGGACTATAGCATTCTGGAGAAGACAAGAAGGATAGAAGTGGGTTCCCTCAACCCAGGAAGAAACTAAAGTGAGAATTGAAGCCCACAGAAAGAATTTTTTAAAAAAGAAAAATTTAAATAGAAGAAGGTGTTTGTTGGTGGAGCTTTCACTAGAGCCATTCCCACTGTGCCAGAAGTGCTGTTGGAACCCAGTCTCTGCCATGGGCACAGTGAAGCTGGTGGCTAGCAAACCTGAAGGCCTCGGCAGGGAGACACAATGGTGGAGGAGAGCAGTGGACCAGAGAACTACACTGGCTGGCAGTGAGTGTGGGGGACTCAGCCCTCCAACAGGAGTGGATGATTGGTCGGGCATCATTTTGGAGTCAAGCAGGATAAGCCCAGAGACAGAACTGCAGCTAGCTTCAGCCACTTCTAGCTCAGAGCAGACTGGTGGAAATTGCCTGGACTGAGGCCGACCCCTGTGTGTGGTCCAATAGCCACCACCAAGGTTTCCCTAAAACTATCCCTAACCAACACCACACACCCAGTGCACACTAATGTGGTGAAGACTCCCTGTGGTTAACCAGCTCTGGAGGGAGGTGCCACCCTGCCCTGACCCTGCTTATACTCCAGTTGTCACCAGCAGATTGGAGAAAGCAGCAAACAGCAGAAATCCCTAGCCAGCACACTCCAGAGTAATTATAATCAATACAGGAAGTGCCAGGGACCCCATTACCCACTTGTCCAGAAGAAATGAAGAGTATGACAAGCAAAAGGCAATCTTTGACCTCCAACTCAAGCAGTACACATCCAGGAGATATAAACACAGAAGAGATTGGGAGTCACATACCTGCAGTTTATGAAGCAAGAGCAATTGAAATAAAGAAACAACTCCATGAAGCTATGAAAGAACTTAGAACAGAAATATTATTACAGCTAAAAGAAGACAGGAGAAACATAATAAAAGAATTGCTAAGAATCTCTAAATAAGACACAGATGGAAGAACAGAAGAGCAAAGAAAAAGGAGGGAAATCTTCAATGAAGAATATAAAAAAATTTAGAATACATGAAATAGATTCAAAGAAATTACCAGGCAATTAAAAACTCCATTGAGAGAGGCTGAAGATGGTGGACCGATGAGCAGCAGGATATGGAACCTCCCTGAGAGAGACAGCTCAGATGCCAGAATAAATCATTCTGGAGAGATCTGGACAGAGGGAGATAGATTCTCTCAACCCAGGAAGAAACTGAAGGGAAAAGAGCTGCTCAAATATGAAGTCTCGGGGCTACAATTAGAGAAGCTAAGATCAGCAGTCCCTGCTCTCTTTCTGAGCTGCCTGAATTTGGGCTGCCAAGTCTTGCCTGAGCACTCGAACCCGCGGAGATGCGACTAGCCTGAGCAGCCCTGCGTGTGGAGCTGAGACGCCTCACATGCAACTTGCCCAGAGCTGCCATGAAATTCTGCCGCAGCTGTGCTGAAGTCAGAGGTCGGGGAGCTCAACGGAGAATGGAGCCAGAGAGGGACTGGCATTAACTCGTGGTGAGTGCTAGGAATAAGACCCTCCCACAGGAAAGGGGCAACCAACTGGATGACATGTTGGAGATGGGCAGGATGAGCCCTAACTGGGAATGGCAGTGACTTCAGTTGGTTGCTCCCCTCCCAGAGCAGGTTGGTGGGATCTGCATGGCCTGGGTCACATCCCTGACCAGGACTCAATAAGTTGTCCCAAACCGATTCCCTACATGTAGCATGCACTGGCAAAGTAAATGCCTTCTGGCCCAGAGGGGAGGGGCCAGCATACACTGCCCCTGCCTGCGCCTCAGTGACTAAAAGCAAACTGGAGAGGGCAGAATCCCCTAGCCAGCACACTTCAGAGGAGCTGTAACCAACAGGGAAAGGGGCTGGGAATTCCACTGTACACTTGTATGGAAGGAACCAAAAATATGACAAGAGAAAGAAATAGGAAAAAGCCTCCAGCCCCCAACCCTGAGAATATTGATCCAGGAGAGGTAAATACAAAAGAGATTGAGGGCAGCAAACATGCAACATCAAACATGGCATCAGCAGACATAAAGAGATATCTTCGGGACCTCGTAGACGATCTCAAAACTGAAATATTAATTCAAGTTAAGCAAGATATAAGTAGATTAATAAAATAAATGCTAAGCACCTCTCAAGAAGACACAGACAGAAGAATGCAGGAACACAAAAGAAGGAGAGAAATGTTCAATGAAAAATATAAAGAAAACTTAGAATACATGAAGCAGAATCAAGAGATTACCAGGAAACTACAAACTCCATTGAAAGCTGGCAAAACTGCTTGAAAGAAACTAAGGATAGACTATCAAAACTTGAAGACAGGTTTGCAATATGTCATCATGAAAGGAAAGATCTCTTAAAAATAACAAGGGAACAGGCAGTAACAATACCAAGGATACAAGATGACAGGAGGATCTATAACCTAAGAATAAAAAATGTGAATGGAGAAGCAGGAGTCAAAACAAAGGAATTACAAAGGCTATTCACAGAAATAATTAAGGAAAACTTCCCAAGCATAGGAAAAGTAAATGATATTCAGATATATGAAGTATACAGAATGCCAGCCACCTACAACCAAAACAGAGCTACACCCAGACACATAATAATCAAGATCCCAGAAATTAAATATAAGAATAGACTATTAAAAGCTGTCAGAGAAAAGAAACAGACCACCTATAAAGGAAAACCCAACAAAATCATGGCAGACTTCTCAACACAGACCATCAAATCAAAAAGAGCTTGGAGTGAAGTAATCCAAGCCCTGAAAGAAAATAACCTCCAGCCTAGATTGGTGTACTCTGCAAAACTGTCTCTAGAAATGAATGGAGAAATAAGATGCTTCCATGACAAAGAGGAACTGGGGGAATTTGTGAGCACCAATCCAACCCTACAAAAATACTGAAGGACATTCTAGAGAGAGGAAAAAAGAATACCAGGATTTCAGGAACAGTGGCAGAGAGGCCTCAATGAATGGGGCAGACAGCGGAATGAAAGAGGAAAGGAGACAACCAATGGCAGAAAAATAGCATAGCAGAGATGAGGCAGAGGAGGTTGGCTGTAATCTCTAACATAGATGGCCTTGATAGACTAACAAAAAGAAATACAGGCAGAGTAGATCAAGAAACTCTGTATTGGAAACATAATTAACCTGAAAGAGGGTTTAGGGACAGGAAGTTAAATATGAGAAACCAATGCCCTATGTGACAGGGAACCAGAGAAAAATAGGGGCATCTTGACCAACACCAGCAGAAAGGTTGAAAAGACATGATAATTTCATGCAGTAGTTTCAGCTATAACAAAGGAAAACTTTGAGGCTTTTATAAGTAAAGGAATACAATTTGAGATCAAGCCCAGGAGTCAGAAGGTTCAGAACCAGTTAGGGTAAATAGCAGGTTGCTCCCCCCAGTCTAAAAACTGAGGGAGTTAGTGGGAGCCAAAACGTGCAGTGCACCCTGTGGGAGTGAAAGGGGAGGAACTGTCTAAAAAAGGAAGGCAGAGGATATTAATAGTGTAACAGGATTTAAAATCTACATTATTCTCACCACTCTGTTTAGATGGATTATATTCTGTTCCAGTTTGTCTACTTGCACTAGATTTGCAGGCACACACAGCTATCCCCAAAATAGCAACATATATTATGGTCATCCTTAATTTCCTATTAACTCAATCTGAAGCCCTGTATAGCTTACATTATGTTATTATGACTGATTTTATTTGAATCTGTTTTGTTAGACTGCTGTTTTATATTGACTGATTTTATTTGAATCTGTTATGATTGATAGTATCAAGTCTAAGAATATAGGCAACTATACTGAAGATGACAAGGTTCACTAGGATAGCTACTCTGGTTTGATTATTACCTGCTTTTGAAGTCTTATAATGTCTCCAATGTTTTGTTTTTATTAATATTGTTATATACTGCTGAGACATCATAGTAACCATTGTAGATAACCTTGTATTGTGGTTTTATATGACTTTTTGATTTCATGTGTTTCTAGGAATTTGTTTTGTTTTGTCTTGCTTTGTTTTGTTTTTCCCTCTAATACAGAAAGGACAAATATACACATACTCATGCACGTGTAGAACTTATAAACAGTTTGTGAGAACCAATTATATAATGCATGATTAAATGAACAACCACTTTGAAGAAAAAGAGACATTACAGTACCAGTGCTAATTCCATAGTGTCATGATGTGAAATCCAGCAATACTATCATTCTTTGTTCAGAGTGATTTTAGCCTGTTTTTTTTTTAAGTTCAACATACATGAATGTATGGACAGCTGTTTTGAAGAGAATGAGAGACACTGTGACAGCCATTGTTGGCTTCCCTATTGTCTGGTCTTGAAGACCTAAAACTCCTTCCTCATCCTGTTCAGATCAATTCCATACTGTGTTGTTTCATGTGAATTGTCTGTATGTGAAGATATGGACAACAATTGGGAAGGAAACAAGAGACAATATGATACATAGTGAAGATCTCTGATTGTCTTGCTTTGAAATTTATATCTCTTACATTGCTTTCTTGTGTTCTGTTTTGTTCTGTTTGTTGTGTTTAATTTTACTCTCTTTAAAATAAAAAAAAATTCCATTGAAAGCTGGCAAAACTGCTTGAAAGAAACTAAAGATAGAATATCAAACCTTGAAGACAAGTTTGCAGCTTGCAATCGTGAAAGGAAAGCTCTCTTAAAAATAACAAGGTACCAGGAACCAACAATGCAAAGGCTAGAGGATGGCAAGAGGAACTATAACCTTTTTTTGAAAGTAGTAAAATACAACAGAACAAGATATAATAAAGCCAATTGAGACAATGTAGTGAAATTGGTGCAGAACTTCACAGCAGGTTACTGGGATAACAGTAATAGGTACCAAAGTATATCTTGTTATCTTCACAATAGTTGTTCTTTCAATCAGGTATAGCAAAATCAAAGGAAATATAGAATATTATAGAATTTGTCAAAACAGGATATTGAATAGAGCAATACCATTAATGAGGACAAAGCAAAATAGTGATAAAATATTTGCATTCAAAGAGATGGTAGAAGGAAATCCCCCTTACTTGCTATATTTCATATGGTCAACCTTCCAAGAGATGCTCAGATCTCTGTCTCCCACACTTGCTAACAGGGGGGTGGGGTGGGATGGGATATTTGATTCTCAGCCTGCATGCCTCTAGAGTCATAGCAACTTACCAGGGCAGCAGGCTGGTGGCTTGGTTTCCCAGTGCCCTAAGTTCCAACACGGTGTGGATCTCAGGAACTGCTGCTGATTCTTGCCCTGGGATGGCCGTGGCTTGCCAGACCACTGCCACTTACCAAGGAGGCAGGCTGGTGGCTTGGTTTCCCAGTGAAGAGGAACTATAACTTAAGAATAAAAAACATGAATGAAGAAGCAGGGGTAAACACAAATGAAATACAAAGGCTATTTACAGAAATAATTAAAGAAACTTCCCAAGCATAGGAAAAGGAAATGATATTCAGATAAATGAAGCATACAGAACTCCAGCCAGCTATAACCAAAAGAGATCTATACCCAGACATATAATAATCAAGATCCCAGAAGTTCAACACAAGAACAGAATATTAAAAGCTGTCAGAGAAAAGAAACAGATCACCTATAAAGGAAAACCCATCAGAATCATGACAGACTTCTTGACACAAACAATCAAATCAAGAAGAGCTTGGAGTGAAGTATTCCAAGTTCTGAAAAAAAATAACTTCCAACTCAGACTGATGTACCCTACAAAACTATCTCTCAAAATTAATGGAGAAACAAAATGCTTCCACGACAAAGAAGAACTGGAGAGTTCATGACCACCAAACCAACCCTACAAAAAATACTGCAGGACATTCTAGAGAGAAAGAAAAAAGACCATGGTTTCAGGAACAGCAGCAGAGGAGGCTCACTGAGTGGGGCAGACAGTGGAATGAAGGGGAAAAGTAGGCAAGCAACAACAGAAAAATAGCACGGCAGAGATGAGGCATAGAAGGTTGGCCATAATTGCTAACATAGATAGCCTCAATACGCTAATAAAAAGAGACACAGGAAGAGTGGATCAGAAGATAGGGTCCATCAAGGTGCTCTATATAAGAAATACAATTAACCTCAAAGAAGGTTTATAGATTGAAAATCAAAGACAAGAAAACAATGATCTATGTGACAGGGAACCAGAAAAAACCTGGGGTAGCTTGTCCATCAGCAACAGATTGGTTAGAAAGCCATGACACTTTTATACAATGGAAAACTACTCAGATATAAAGAAAGAAAACCTTGAGGTTCTTGTAGGTAAATGGATACAACTTGGGATCATGCTCAGGGGTAAAAAGGTTGAGAATCACTTAGGTGAATAGCGCATTGCCTCCCTAATTTAAAAACTAAAGAAGTTAGTGGGATACAAAATGTACAATGCACCCTGTGAAAGTGAAAAGGGAGGAATTGTCTAAAAAGGGAAGGCAGTAGCCATTGTAAATCTTTTATCATGATTTGAAACCCATATTGTTTTCATCGTCCTGTTTAGTTTGGTTTTATTCTGTCCCAGTATGTCTACTTGTATTAGATTCGATGGCATGGACAGCTATTCCAAAGATAGCAGGATGTATTATGGTAACCATTTTTTATTTCTTATTAACTTGATTTGAAGCCCTGTATTTCTTTCACTGTCTTGTTTTGACTGATTTTATTCGATTTTGTTTGTTTGATAGCATCAAGTTTGAGGGTATAGGCAACTACTTTGAAGACAATAAGATTCACTATGATACCCATTCTGGTTTGACTATTATCTTCTTTTGAACTTGCATAATGTCTCCAATGTTTTGTTTTTATTGGTTTTGTTCTGTACTGTTTTGTTCAATTTTATTATACCTGATGATATGGATAATTCTTTTGAAAATAACAAGAGGCATTATGGTAACCATTGTTGAAAATCTTGTATTTTGTTTTTAAGTCATGTATTATGTCCATCCTTTTGTTTTGACTGACTCTATTTTGTTTTGTCACATTTTGTTTTTTCTCTTCAAAATTTAAAAAAAAAAGCCTTTCCTCTGCGCACCCAGCATGGGCTAAGAGAACGAGGAGATTGGCCTCTGCCTGCCAGGTGCCACCACTGAAAGGTCCTTTCCTGTGTGCACCCAGCACGGGCCAAGAGAAACAGGAGATCTGCCTCTGCCTACAGGGCACTGCCACCAGTTTGGGTCCAGGGAAACAGACAGATCCACTTCTGCCTGCTGTGTGCCACCACCAAAAGGCCATGTCCTGCAGGTGGCCAACATGGGAAGAGAGAACCAGCAGATCTGCCTTCACCCTCAGGGAGCTGCCACCAGAAGGCTCCTTCCTGCAGGCAGCCAGCAGGAGCAGGTACACAGAGCCAGGTAAGCCCCATGCATCCATAGGCCACTACTGGAGGCCCTTGGTTCCCTCAGGTAGCCATCACCCACTAGCAGAATCAGAAAAACACATTCCTATGTGTCTGCCACCATTGTGGGAGTCCCAGTGTAGACACACAGGGTGAGAGAAGCAGCCCCACCTCCATGCACTCCGATCATCAGCAAAGCCATAGCTTCACAGTGTAGCTGCATAGGTCTAGAGAAGCCTGCATCATGCCCTGCTATCTCCCTGTAAATCTGGAATTAGGGGAACCCAGGTGCCTGTCTCATCCCCCTACACTGCCTAGGGGCAGCCAACATGGGAAGTGCCTGGGACCCCACAACCAACTTGTTGGGAGGAATCCAGGAGAATGTCAAGACAAAAGATCAAAAGGCAAACTGAGACCTCTAGCCCACATAGAATAAACCTGGGGGATACAGTCGAGGAAGAAAACGGAAGTCACACACCTGAAATCTCTGAGGGGATAGCAACTGAAGTAAAGAAATAACTTCATGAGATTGTAAAAGCAGTCAAATCAGAAATAATAGTCTCAGGTAAAATAAAAAATCACAAACACACTGAAAGAATTGTTCAGCAGGTTTAAAGAAGACAGAGACAATGAAGAGGAGCATAGGAAAATGATGGAAATCTTGAATGAATGTAGAAAGGAATTACAATGCATGAAACAGAGTCAAAGAGAAATGCAGGAAATTAAAGATTCAATTGAAAGCTGGCAAAACCACTTGAAAGAGACTGAAGATAGACTTTCAAACTTTGAAGATAGGATTGTAGCTGGTGATCATGAAAGGAAAGATCTCTTAAAAGTAACATGGAATCAGGAAATAACAACCCTGCAAGGTGATGCAAGGAAGCATAACTTAAGAGTGATAGTTGTAGGTGAAGAAACAGGGGTCAACACAAATGAAATTAAAAGGATATTCACAGAAGTAATAGAAGAAAACTTCCCAAACATGGGAAATGGATCTGGCATACAGATAAGAGAGGTATAAAGGACTCCAGCTAGTCATATCCAAAGTAAATCTACACCCAGGCATATAATAATCAAGATCTAAGAAATTCAGCATAAGAATAGAATACTAAAAGCTGTTAGAGAAAAGAGACAGATCACCTATAAAGGAAAATCAATCAGAATCACAGAAGACTTAACACAAACCATCAAATCAAGAAGAGTTTGCAGTAAAGTGTTTCAAACCCTGAAAGAATAAAACTTCCAACCCACATTGATCTACCCTGCAAACTATCAAACCCTGAAAGAATAAAACTTCCAACCCACATTGATCTACCCTGCAAAACTATCTTTCAAAATTGATAGAAAAATAAGATACTCCCATGATAAAGATCAACTGAAGGAATTCATGACTACCAAACCAAACCTACAGAGAGTGCTAAAGGATATTGTAGTGTGAGAGATAAAGCTGACCATGTTTCCAGGAACAGCAGCAGAGGAGGATCACCAAATAAGACAGGCAATTGAATGAAGGGGAAAAGTAGAGGACCAACAATAGGAGGATAGCATGGCAGAGACAAACCAATTTAATGGTTAATGTAGATGGCCTCAGGTCAACAATAAAAAGAAACAGGGAGAGTGGATCAAGAAACAAGATCCATCAATACACTGTACACAAGAAACACATTTAACTGGAAAGGAAATTCATAGACTGAAAATCAAAGGAGAGAAAACAATTGTTTCATGTGACAGGAGACCAAAAAAAAAAAAAAAAAGCAAGAGTAACTCGCCCATCAACTGCAGAATGGATAAGAAGGATATGGTATTTTCATGCAGTGGAAAGATACCCAGCTACAAAGTAGAATAATCTCAAGGATCCTGTAGGTAAATGGACACAACTGGAGATCATGTTCATGGCTGAAAGAGTTTGAACTCATATGTGTGAACCCTAGCATAAGAAACAGAAGGAGTTAATGGGATCCAAAAGCAAAATAGTTAATGTAAGAGTAAAGGGAAGGAAATACCTGGGAGGGAAAAGTGGAAACTACTGTCAATTTCTTATTGTCTTATCTTGAACTCTTGCATTGTTTACACAATTTTGTTAGGTTTGGCTTTGTTCTGTCTTGTTTTGTTAGATTCTACGCTGT
>PVJX010039962.1:0-15461 GCA_004027295.1 Dolichotis patagonum | reverse complement strand
TATGGGTGTTTATAGATAATAAATAAATTAAGTTGCTGGGTGGGGCAGATGGTCTGTTATAAATTTCTAAATTACTTTTGTGATGTAAGTAGAAAAAATATTGATTTATCATTATTAACTTTTCTTTATTTCTTTAAATTTTAGGTGCTTTTCCAACTCTTTCTAAAACATTTTTATTGGTAAATTATGGTTACACATACTTATCAGATTCATCATAAAGACTTTTAGATTATTCAATTCAAAAATTTTAATCATGCAATTTTTGTGCTGTAGATATTGTTCTAAAGCATAAAAAACCATCTCAGAAAATTATGAACTTTTCCCCTACATTCTTGGTGTTCCATTTTATTAGAAAAAAATCATGTAATAGACACAAATAGTTGTATAATGACATTGGAGGTGGTAATATTTTAATAGAGAAAACTGTCTTTGTTCTGATTTGATCTGCATTTATCTTTACACCTTTCTTATAGTTTCTTGCTCATCCTTGATTGCACGATGAGGTTCTTGACTCACATTTTTTTCGCATGACTAAGTGTTTTGAAATTTTTTGCTGAGCTTATTGTTTTTGTTTACTGTTCACTTATGCTATCAGCTCTTGGTCATGTTAAGTGGATTTTGTTCCTCATATAGTTAGTAAAATAAAAAATAGTCCTGAGGTTAGTATCTATGGACTTACTCTTTGATGTGCTTTGTCTGCCATTATTATTTTAATACTAAAAGTGTATGTATAATTTTTATGTTGTTTTACAATTCTTGTTTTGGGGTCTTTAAACATGAAAAAAAGCTTTAGAACTATGGCTTTGGCTGCAGTATCAGATGAAAATTTCCTCTATTTGGATACAAATTTGGAGATCATGACACTTCCTGTGTACACTGAAATAGTTTGACTGCAACAGAGTTATCCTTTTAAGTATTTTCACATTTAGCACTTGTGTGAACAACACAAACAAATGTACTTATATTTTAAAGTCCTTAATTATCTAGTTTACAGATTGTCTGATTTTTCTCTTTTTTCCTCCTTAGAGAAAAAATATATACATTATATATACTTACACAGGAAACATGTAAGTTTGATATGCTAAAAAATAGTTGAGAGTACAACTTTATATATGGTCACTTTTGCTCTCCATTCTGCAGTTCTACATTTTGCCTTGCCTTCACTGTTCTCAGTTCATTCATACATGTTTGTCAATTGTCTTTTTCCTTTGCCATGCAAAGTATTACACTACATCTACTTCTTTGTACTGTATTAATCCAGATACTCAAAACTAAGTTACATAGGAAATCAACCCTGGAATACCAATGGATTAACCAAAGACTTATTCCTTGAGTTAGTTCCTGTCGAACCTGCAGTTGCCAGCCAGAAACTTGGTGATGATATGCTTCATTCTGTCATTTAGGAATCTGAGTTGAGTCTTCAACTTTTTGCTACAAACTAAAACTTAAGACTTGGTCCCACTACAAATCACAAGTGCAAAAAAAAAAAAGGAATTTCTGAAGAGAAATGAAGCAGCATTAAGTCTCTTATGTTCATAATCCATTGTTCATATATAATCCCATCACATACTCTAACACTGGGCCAGGTGATTCACCATGACTGCTTGTCACATGGTGTTATATGAAAAGTTTTAGGCAATATGGTTTTGTTTTTTTAAATGTAGCCTTCCTTTGTACCTAGAAAATGAAATAAAGTGAATCTGAAGTATCATTTGTATCTCATTATTCACTTTTGCTTTTATTTTAAATCTATCTATATCTATCATCTATCTATCAATCATCTATCTCATCAGTCTATCTCCTTCCCTCTCCTATCTCTTGGACTTCGCTTTGTATTAGTATATATGATTTTAAAAATATAATAACATCACATTATATAAAAATGCTAATCTTTACTTAACCCTCCAGCAGGTAGTTTCCATCCATTTGCTACTATAAAAATGCTGCAGTAAATCATCTCTGTAAATAAGTATAAATATGCTACAGGAATATGTTCTTAGAAATTGAACTTCTAAGTTAAAGTGCATATACATTTAACGTTTTAGAAAATGTTTTTTAGGAGACATTAGTATTTCTTTATATGTGTATTATCTTTGTCCTTAGAATATTTGTCTCCAGTTTTTCATTTGTTGGGAGTGATTTACCTATTTTGATGTTTATTAGTAGAAATCCATGCTGTTATTTGGTGCATGGGTACTAATAACTATTGTGTTTTCAAAACAAAGTGTCATGTTTGTCACACTTCAAAGGCCAGCATTCAATTTGCTTTTCATTTGAAATGACCTCTATTTTCTTTTTGCTTGTATTATTTGTTGCTCTTTTTTCTGTTTCTGACTTTTGCAACTACTTTATTTTTGTGTTTAGCAAACTATTGGGTGTTGCTTTGGGATACAATTCAATTTTTGTTATGTTTATAAGGCAAGTTTAGTCAGCTTAAAATAATTACCAATTTAGTCTTTGTTTTACCATATGTTTGTGTTGCCTTCTCTCTTTAATAGCTATGTGATTTATTTTAATTACTTTCTTTTGTGTTTATTTCTTCTGATAATTGGGAAGAGTTATAATTTCCTTTTTAGTGTTTATTGTTTTTGCAATCACTTGGTATAGTTAAACTTCTATATCTTTGTATAATATTTATTAATTTCCAACCATAACTATTGATTAAAATACAATAATTTATCTTTTATAATATCTGAATTATCAGTTATAAATGAAATACTTTGATATCCTAGTCATAAAATCAGAGGAAATTCAGAATACCTACATTATCTTTTATTTTTTGGTATTTCACATTCAATATTTTTATTTGGCATTTTACTTTATTTTATTATTCTTTATATTAAAGAAAAAATCAAGAAGCAAGTAAACAATCAGAAAACAACAAAAATAAAATGACAACAATATAGTAACAAATGCAAATTAAAATCACTTTAAATTTTTGTTTAAATTTCTATCTTGTCAAAACATATACAACATGTATTCTCTTATCAATCCATGTCATATTTGCTTTATTATCAATTTATTTAAAAAGATTGAGAATTATCCTGAAGTTATATTACTGCATATTTTCTCCTTTTTGGTTTTTAGTTTATCTTTCAGAGTCTAAAGAAGATATAAAAACAAAATCAAAATACAGAAGCCTAGTCAGACATTTATCATCAAAAAAGTTTCCCAGAATATACAACAAGGAAGCAAATGATGATGGGAAAAATTTGTATGTAGGAATAAAGAATGAAACTAAATCCTTATTTTAGTCATACTCATAAATGGTTTAAATGTTTAAATATAAGACTTTAGACAATGAAAATCTTAGAAAATACATAGATCTTCAAGCAGTCCAGACAGAGCTAATGAATGAATGCAGATATAACAGGAAAGATATTATACTGGACATACTATATTATAAGACATAAACCTTGATAGTAATAGGAGGATTAGTTCATAAGGCAAAAAAACTTTAAGAGAAAGTAATAGGAGGATTAGGTCATGGTGATAAGCATTTTAATTTACTAAAAATTAATTATGATTTTATTCCTCATGCACCTAAGCCATGGCCTAGGATTATATTTTTTAAATGTTCATAATTACAAGAAGAGAGAGAGATCTCAAAAATAAAGCAAAAATTTTTTTAAAACCCAATTCATCCTTCTTTGTGGAAAAGCAGTACTACAATTTATATAAATATCATATTTTCTTTATCCATTCATCTGTTAATGGACATATTAGCCATTTCCAAGATTTAGCTATGATAAACTGTGTTTTCATAAAGCTGGTATGCATGTATTACTAACTGTTTCTGGAAGATACTTACAAGAGGAATAGTGGGTCAACTGAACCTCTACTTTCAATTTTTTGAGCAATCTCCATACAGTTGTCCATAGTGGTTGTACCAATTTATACTCCTACCAGTAATGGAGAAGGGTTTCATTTTTCTCTGAAGCCTCATCAGCATTTGTTACTGATTTCTTGATGCTAATAATTCCTTCTGACATGACATGGAATTTCATTGTAGTTTTAAACTGCATTTCTGGAATGGCTAGTGATGTTACACATTTTGTCATGTATGCATTTGCTATTTGTAAATTATTACCTGAGAACTATCTATTAATTTCAGATGCCCATTTTTTGATTGGATCTTTCAATTTGAGGAGTCTGATTTTTTTTAGTTATTTATGTATTGTAGTTATAACTCTTCTGTCTACAGAGTAGCTGACAAAAATATTTCCCATTCTGTAGGTTCTCTTCACTATGTTTGTGGTTTCCTTTTTAATTTGATATCATACCATTTTAAAATATTTTGTAATATAAAGGGATTTAAAGAAAAAAGGAGAAAAATGGAAGTAGAGTTTCTGGAAATGGGGAGGGAAAAGAAGGGTGAGGGGAAGAGAGGTGAAGGGGACAAAAAATAATTAAGATGTGTTATGTATATGTACAAATTCCCATGATGAATGTGATCCTCAATGTACAACTGTTGGTGACCATAAATTCACAATGGCTAATCTGCATACTTACCTAAAGGATAAATGAAGGCTTGGGATTATGGTATCATCCTTTTAAGACTTCTTGTCAACTTCTTTGTGGTGAACCATCCTCTCCAATCCACTAAGACTAAAATAATACTATTAAGATTAAAAAGAACAACCCAGAGCAGGAAACGTCTTAGCATAAGATCATCTCCACCCTCTTGAGTCATCCCAGGATTATCCATTACCTGCTGAGTCACTGACCTCTGAATCTTTCACCAACCTTCAATCTTCTATTAGCCCTACTACATTTCATACACCTGTCCTGATGGATACATTGTGTCAATTTAAGAAGTTTAGAAGTTTAACTAAGCAAGTTAGCATGGAGCCATGATCCTTACTTTGTAAATATCCTTATTTTGTGCAAAAGCAGGGCAAGGAGATTTTGTGATGCTGCACCTGTGCCAGGGTGGTGTGGTGGCCTGTGTAGAATGTAAGGTAGAAAAAGAGACTTGCTCTTTCCCTCCCTTTTGCTCTTGTTGCTTTACTGTCTTCTGCAAAGTGTTGCCCCAGTGCCAAGCCACCCTGCCTTGGAGCCAGTTGATTATGGACTGAAACCTCCACAATTGTGCACTAAATCAACCTTTCCTTCTTTAATTTTAGCTGTCAGGTATTTTGCCTCAGCAATAAAAGAAAAGTAACCAAAACAGAATTTTGTACTAGAGAAATGGGGTCATTGCTATGCTTATTCTTGACCATGTGGTTCAAGAGCCTTTGGGAATGGCTTGTGAGAAGTGTTTGGAAAGGTTTGAAGATATCACCTTAAAAGAGTAGTGCTGAAACACCTTAGATTGTTCTGTATGCAAGATTCTGGTGAAAGCCCAGAAGAACAGAAGACTGATAGAAATCCTGCCAGTAAAGACCAGACTCAGGAGATTTCTGCTGGGAAGAAAGACTGCATTGGTTGCTGGACTCCAAATGAGTTTGCAAAACCTTTGTATTTTGCTGGTGTCCAGAGATAAGATTAAGGGAAGTGGACTAATTAATGTGGTAGAAGAAATTTCAAGGTAGTAGAATGTTGAAGCTGTGGCATGGCTATTATTGGGAGCTTTTTGCCAGATTTATGTTGTGAATCAAGAGTAAAGAGCCCAGGAAGATGATTTAAAACACTGTGAGTTAGACCAGAAAGGGAGCTCTAATAAAGCAGTAAACTGCAAAGATACAGCTGAGGCAATCTAGATTGCTGAGAAGAAATGGAACAGTAGAATAGAAAAGATGGCCTGAAAGCATCACAAGAAGCAGCAAGTCTCAAACCTTTGCAGCCTCAAAACTGCAAAAGTTAAAGATTTTCTTTGAGGTAAGAGCTGCAGAGCATCATGTTCCAGAATGGTGGCAGCATAGAAAATTTGTTCCTCAGAATTTGATTCAGAGTGTCCAGTGATCCAGGCACTTGACCCCTACAGCCAAGAGAGAGGAAAGCCTGGCTACTGCTCCAACTGGCAGCATACCTTGGCATCATTCAGTGATGCTGGTTTTAGGTGCATACAAAATACAATTTATGAGGTTTAAAAGGCTTCCACCCCAATTTTAGAAGGCCTGGGAGACCAGGCAGTGTGCCCCAGAGAGGGCAATGTGTGCAACTATATGAAGCCAAAGATGCAGTGAAGATACAAAAAATTTGGGAAAACCAGAAACATGAATCATCTAAGGAAAGATGCCTGGAGAGAGCTAAGTGGGCCTAAAAGAGAAGCTGTGGGACCTACAGTCACCAGAAGTGCCATAGGAATGGAGTAGCACTAGCTGTTTGGAGCTCACAGTCTGCCACAGATTATTTCAGATGCTGTATGCACAACTACAGGATTTAATGTTCGCCTTGCTGGATTTTGGACTGGCTTTTGTCCCAATCCTTTGTGTCCTCCTGTTTGTAACTTTTGTGATGAAAATGTGTATCTTGTGCTTGAATGTTGGAAGTGCTTAACTTCTCATTTGTATCAGGGCTTGCAGCTAAGAGTTTGCCTTGCATCTCAGAAGAGACTTGGAACTTGGACTTTTTAGCAGTGCTGAAACCGTTAGGACATTGGCTGCTCTTGCAGATGGACTAAATGCCTTTTGCATAAAGGAATGCCCATAAGTCTTTGAAGGGGAACAGAGAAAGGATGTTATGGTTCTAATATAATGTTGCTAGACTTAACAGCAGTTCTTAAGGATTGCTAAACCTTTGTTACAATGTTCAAGTTGTGAAATGATAAGAATAAGCATATCTTTGTATCTGGACACCTGGTTAAAGAAATATGTCTCATTTCCAAGTTGACAAGGGCTGGATTGTTATTATTGATACATTGTGTCAACTTGTGAAGTGTAGAAGTTTAACTAAAGAATTTAGCAGGGAGTCAGGATCCTTACTTTGTAAATATCCTTATTCCTTGTAAGATCAGGGCAAGGAAATTTTGTGAGCGATTTACCCATCGTGGGGGTGGGTGGGGCGGGGAGCAGTTTACCTAAAATATAAGAGAGAAAAAGAGACATGCTCTTCCCGTCTCTCTTGCTCGTGTTGCTTTTTTGTCTTCGGACACCTTAACGTGTTGCCCCTGTGCTAAGCCACCCTGCCTTGGAGTCAGCTGACTATGGACTGAAATTTCCACCACCTGTGAATAAATCTTTCTTTCCTCAATTTTGGGTGTCAGATATTTTGTTTCAGCAATGAGAGAAAAGTAACCAGGATAACATCCCCCAAATAGTGGCTGAATTGAAGTATCTTTGTGTCTGCCCATCCTGAGGTATTGACCTCCCAGACCCTCATCATGCATTGCTAAATTTGTCTCTGTTTCTTCTTTCATCCTTTCATTGTACTCCTCATATTGAGAGCTGAGCGTCTTGTTCAGGTCCCCAATATACAGCAAACTTGTAATGATAAAAATAAACAAATTTTAAAATAATTCATTTTCTCCTTTGTAGAACGAGACAAAGGTGTATGGATTGTTGGGTTATAGCTTCAGCAGTTAACCTGCTTTAACTTGATAGTGTGGTTATCTCAGTTTAATCTGGGAAGCCAAGTTCAACTGTGTGACTCAATCAGGTGTTAATTTCAGACATCTCTTTCCACAGGTATCTGCAACTGAAGTCTCAGTTTACCTGAGCATTCAGTTCCTCCTGCATTAAATCAACTTCAGGGTTCCTGTGTCTACTTGCTTGTTTTGGACATTGTCATGGTTTATGTCGGTGGCCCCCAGGCCTCATGTATTTGCATTGTGCATTTGTGATTGGTTCATTGTCTAGTGCTTGGATTGGTGGTGTCAGTGCTACACCCTCCTAGGGGGTGGAGCCAGGGTGTGATGTAATGGCAGGAAGAAGATGTGTCTCGCTCTCTTGCTGGTTTCCGCTTGCTGTTTGCAGCTGCCATGAACTGCAGCCCCGCCATGCCACCCTGTCTTGGAGCCAACTGAATATGGACTGAAACCTCCAAAAACTGTAAGAAATAAACCTTTCCTTTCCCAACTTTGGGCATCAGGTATTTTGTCTCAGTGATGAATAAAGAGTAACTAAGACAGACATCTTTTTAAAATAATTTTATTTCACTATCTTTATTATATGTTCAATTTTTAAATTTTGCTTAGAGGTATACATTTTACTAGTTCAAAGATTGTGGGAGAAAGTTTCGTTCAAATAATGACTATCTTTCTTACTGGAATTCAGCTCCACAAAGCAATATATATCACCTATCTAATTTTTTCTTGAAATATCCACTGAGCATTTTTAAATAATAATTAAATTTATAACTTTCTCATACATACATATATACCTACTCCCATTATGTATGTAAGCCCAGTTGGACATATCCTTGGCAGCTTACATTAAGCCTCAGTTCTTCTGGACAGTCCTTTCAGCAAAGCTTGTTCACAATGATTCTTTTCTCTCTCCTTCTCTTCTTCTCTTTTGAAACCTATGGATACTTCTGAAATGCCCCATAATACAGTTAGAGGATAGGAACTGGGTCTTTTTACAATGTATTGTACACTCAGAGCAACTAGAAAAATATATCATATAAAGGCATCCAATATCCATCTCAGTAGCATTTTCTGCACTATACTATGGTTATGATGGAAATGAAGATTTTTTTCTATTGTTTGCACTTGATACTATAATTTATAGTGACTTTGACTAAACATAGGAATGATATATTTCTGTAGAAAAAATGAAAGGAATGAACTATTGAAAGTCACCAGAAAGACACATTAATATGCATAAAACTCCAATTTAATTAGGTTATTTAGCTAAAAAAATCATTTAAAATTTCCTATGAATTTATATGCTACTCAATTATATTGGATTTCAGATACTTCACAGTTGGAAGTTAAAATGTCAAGTTATTTTGGAGCTTGTTTCTGTCATTCTTAAAGAAGACAACACTTTTAAGTTTATTGCTTTGGCAGTTCTTGTTGTCATAATAATTTCATGTAGTCTCTTTACTCACTTGTCTGTGAGCAATTTATCTTTAACTGAAGCAATAGATTATAGTGATGGAAGAACACATTTTTTCCAATCAATTTTCACTTCATTTTAAAAGGAAATTGCTTTTATCCCTTAATTACAAATGAATTTACAATGTTTGAGGTTAAACACAATGACCTAATATAAAATGTATCAATTGGAACAAGATTTTTAATTGAAAGTGTTATACTGAATTTTCACAATATGATAACATATTGATTCAAATATTCTCCAAAACTTTGCTATCAATTCCCCAAAGAAATAGATGTGTTTTTTTCATTTATTGGTAAGATGTTTACAGATGGTATTAATATATTTGGCTAACTTGTTTAGTGACATATTATGCTAATACCATCCAAGAACTTTTACATTCTTAAGAAACAAATCCTACATTTGTATGGCTAGAGTGAAATCATAAATTTGAAGTTGCAAATCATAAAACTGTTCAAAGTTTAATTTAGATACAATGCGAAAGAATACCTAGTCATGCTTCTTGAATTTAAGGGGAAATTGAGCCTACCACATATAACAAACAATAAAATTAATGACTTTAATTAAAGTGTAAGAATTTACCATTATGCATTCATGTCCTTAATCAATGGAAATATAGCATGCCATTTACAATTTAAGTTTTTAATCAAAAGTGTTGCAAATTTAAAAATAATAAGCCACAGCTTTTACTTGGGTAATAAGTACTTTCTGTCACATAAGTAGTACTTCTCTGTTTTACATTTATACTTAGGCATGTTGAAGAGAACAGAGAATTTTATTTATGCTCAAATTAAAATTCATTCCTTTCTATTTCATAATATACATGTCTTTCTAATAAAATATCTCAGTTTTGATTCTATGGGCTTTGTGCATGTTTTTTTCTGATTATGTATGCAATACTTATAAGTCTAACTAAAATGAGTTCCATTTATAACTGTAAGTAAAATGATGGCTCTTGGGTCAGTACCTCACATTCTTCAGATTCTAAGACAATTACTTTTCCATTCCTCTGAAGAAATAGTTATCATTCTGCATTTTTATGATTCTCAGTCATTATTGATTGTATGAATATATATCCTCATTTTTAAACAAGAACTCATGAAAATTATGAAGTAGGGACAACTTTTAATCATACTGCAAATCAGCTTCTTATTCTTTTTTATTTTAAAGAGAATAAAACAAAACAAAATGCAACAGAACAAAGCAGATCAGAACAAAACAATGCAAGCAACACAGGATTTCAAAACAAGACAACAGGGAATCAGTAGTGGCTACCATAAAGTCTCTTATTTCTTCAAAATAGTTGTCAATATCTTCACACACAATGAATTAAAAAAAAACCAAAATAGTATAAAACTGATCAAAACAGAAGAATGAAAGCACTACAGGCTTTCAAAACCAGACAATAGGAAAATCAGCAATGGTTATCATATCTCTTGTTCTCTTCAAAACAGCTGTCCATACCCTCACACATATTGAAATAAAATAATAGAAAATATATAAAACCCATCAAAACAAAGAATAAGAGCACTATTGGACTTCAAAACAAGATGATAGAAAATAAACAGTGGCTATTGTAATGTCTTATTTCTGTTAAAGTAGCCATTGATACCGTCACATGTAATAAAAGCAATTCTTGTAAACTCTTTAGAAGAAGTTCTAGGTATGTATAAGCCTATATATGCACATCTATTCTTTCTGTGTTAGAGGAAAACAAAACAAAACAAAACAAATTATGAGAAAAACAAGAAACAAAAGAGACAAATAAATAACAATAACACAGGACCCAAACCAATAACAACATAGGCTTTCAAAACAAAGT
This sequence comes from Dolichotis patagonum, assembly GCA_004027295.1. Classification (NCBI taxonomy): domain Eukaryota; kingdom Metazoa; phylum Chordata; class Mammalia; order Rodentia; family Caviidae; genus Dolichotis; species Dolichotis patagonum. Next base: position 4,697 of record PVJX010039962.1, on the reverse strand, counting down.
GGTAGCAACATACCTAAGGTTGTTGTTTTGCATAGTTATTGTCAAAACTGCAAATCAGCTTCTTGTCAAAAGTGTTACTCAGATTACCAGATATCAAGATGCAAAATTTATCTAATCCTAGGAATGTTAGCTGTCTTGTTCCAAGAACTAATAGAATTAGTAGTACAATCATGTTAGCTATCTTAAGTGTATATGTACAGATTTATATCTTTTTTCTTTTCTCCTTTTCCCTATGAGTTACTTTTCCCCTTGACCAGTTTCTCACCCTTTTACTTCTTATTCTTTGACAATATCCAAACTGAATTTCTTTAGTGTTTATGGATCATTTCAAACCTTCCAGTTCTCCTTGGTACAGTATTAGTAAGTAGCATTTTCCTAGAAAAGAATATACAACATTTCCCCCATGTCTTTAGGTTTCTTTATAGTGTTAAGGCTAGTGGTCAGTATCACCAATGGGGAGGTAATAGCACAGAAGGTTGGATGAGAAGAGTCTCATGGGGACTAGAGGTAGTGAATTATTTGTGACCTGAATGTCTGGAATTTCTCATGGTTATGGCTATAATATTTTTTTAGGGCTGCCTTAAACTACCAGAAATGAGATAGTTTACTACATTTGATATTTATTGATTCATGGTTCTGGAGGTTAAAATTTCAAAACCAAACTTTCAGGAGCATCATTCTCTACTTGATGATTCTAGTGGAAAATCTTTCCCCTGCCTTTTCAAGTTTTTGATACGTGCCATCAACCCTTGGAGTTCCTTAGATTATGGATGTGTCACTAGCCCATGTGTCATCTTTAAGTAATGATTTCTTTGATTTCATGTACATAGCTGTTTCTCATTGTTGAGCAGCCAGTTTTAGCAATGAAAAAAATGGATACTGATTGAACTCATTTAGGAAAGGCCAAATGTGTTTCAGAATCTGAAAAGCCACCAGTTATTTGGGATGCAAAATGTTTTGTTAAAGAGCATCCTAAATCTCTAAGTTGTAAGTACATTTCATGAAGATTTTATTTTCTAATTATATATATATATATATATATATATATATATATATATATATAGTTAGGCATGTTTTGGGGTGAGTTTTGACCTTAAATAAATAAATTCAATGGGAGATTGCCAAGCATCACACTGAGTGAGTTTACTGGGGGAATGATTTTTATAGGGGATAATGATAGAGATTCATGCATTAATAGAGCAAACTTTTCTTAATTATTTTTGTATTCTTAAGTAAAAAAATCTGAAACAGATAGAGAGGCTAATTGCATAAAGTATTTTGTTATAAATACAACTTTAAAATACTAATCTATGTTATCTTCTTTTAAAAATATTTTATGACTTAGTTAATAAAATAGTTCTAGAAATGAATAAGGACTCAGAGCAAAACATGAAAATTTCTTTTCAACTCCTTTGTTTTTACCTTCATTTACTCTCCAACACAAAGATGATTTAGTTTTTGGGATATGAGAAATTCTGTGGACCTGCTTATATATAAAACCTGTGTGCACAAAAATGTCTTCTTAAAAACATATTTATTGTTGTGCTGCTTGCTTTTGACAATGTCTTGGAGAATCATATGGTTCTACTTTATTCTTTTCAGCTGTTAAAGTGCATTCATTAATGCAAAGGTATAAATAGTTCTGGTCATGATGGATATTCCAATAGTCTTCAGTTTTTCAGCAGAGCACATAATTATCGGGTCCTGACCTAGATCACCAATGTCCCAAACGAGTGTAGGGTGGAGTTTAAATAAAATGAGAAGAGGGTTATGATTTTAGGGCTCCAGGAGGGTCAAAACCCTTTAGCTGAGCTCGAGACTCCAAGGGCTAAAACAAAGACTTCTCTGGAACACTCACTTTATTAGGTCCAACAGCAAGGGGCAGGGAAACTGAGGAAAGTGCAGGCAATGAGCAGAACCTTGGGAGTCACTTCAAGGACGTCTCCAAGTAATGAATCAAGTTAATTTAGTAGAACTATCTTATCATGAAGACATGGTAGGAGTGAGACTGTAGGAATAATTCCTGCAGCTGCAGTCTCTATCTACTTAATTGATGTTTGAGTCAAGTGTCTGCAGCTGTGGTCTTATCTTGCCCTTTGAGGTATCTCTGGCCTCCCATGCCACTACAGGCCTCAACCAGAACCAGTGATTCATAGAGGTTCACCTACTTGCCCATCACCAGGCAAGGGGCCGAGGCCTAGGACAGACTCACAGATAAACATAGAAAGCCAATTAGTTAAATTTAAATCCTGCTCAGAGGCTCTGGGTAGCGGTCTCCAACATATAATATTCCAATGACCTATGATGCACAACAGACAAATTAAGTACAAAGACAAACTGTTGAAGAAGGGTGGCTTTATTCAAAAAGCCAGCTGAGTAAGAAGATGGAGAACTCTTGTCCAAATCTATTGTGAGAGAAAGGTGATTTGAGATTCTTTTTATATGCATGAAAGGTACATGTTTCTAAATTATTGGGATCCTTCTTTCAGTGAGTAAAGCCTGATAACACGTTGGCGAGTAGATGCAGCAGAAGGAGAGTCTGAATCAGGGAGTGCGGTGATTAATACTGACTGTCAACCTGATTGACTTGACAGGTGCCCAAGAGATTAGAAAGCACACCTGCCAGTGTGTCTGGGTTGCCATGGGGACATGACTCTGGAGGCTACATCTGATCCCTGGCCTCTTTCTCTCTTCCTCTTTAGGTGCTCTTTGCTCCCAGATGCCAGGAGTTGAGCAGCGTTCCTCCACCACACCACTCTGCCACAGTGTTTGTGCTGTGGAACCAGCCCATCATGCCCTGAAACCACGAGCCAAATGAAACTTCTCTAGATTGTGCGTATCAGGTGTTTTTATCCAGCAATGGAAAAGCAAACTAATTCGTGGTTAGATAATGCACATCTGATCTTGATCTCCAGCCAAAAAATGTTTTTCAGTTCTTCAGATCTCAAGAATAGCAGTGATTGTTTTTGTCAAAGAGAACTATTTCCCCAAATTATTTTTTATTGATCAGTTTGCCTATGAGAAGTTACTGTCATATTACATGATGGACAGGCTAGAGAGATACTGCTTAGAGAATAAAACAAGGTCAGATGAATTAAATATAGAGTTCTTAAGGCTTGGCTTCACTTCCTTGTATATTTCTCTTTTAAGTTTATTTTTATTTCCCTGGACTTGATAAAGCAAGTGAAAAACTAATTCTCATGGAACTTTAGCACTTTAGTGGATATTACCAAATTTTCTCCAGAAAGACTTTATAAATTTAGATACTGACCAACATTAAATGAATATGGCAGTGTTTATTATACTTGACAGTTTTGTCATTAATAATTACTGTGCTTTTCATTCTAATTTATCATAATTTTTCTTTATGTTTGATAAAGTTGCATATCTCTTAATATGTTTATTGAAAGATAAACATATTTAAGAATTTACTTATATTCTTTGATCATTTATAGAGTTTGTTTGTAAATATATAAAATTTTTATAGATTTTAGAAACATTTAAGCCCCTATGTATTGAAATGATATTTTCTGTGTCATTATCTTATAAATTAGCTTGCAACATTTTTTTACATGCAAACATTTTGTCTCTTTATGAATTAAAATATGTAAATCTTAAAACTTTTCCATTTTTTTGTTACTTAAATCTTCCTTGATGTGATGAACATATTTTTAGTGGCTATTTTTCTTTTTCTTAACTTTTTGATGAATCAGAAATTTATTTTTAAATTTTAGTACTAATATCATGTATGTTTCCAATACAGAATTTCAGTAGGTACTCAGTTGTCCCTATCATGATGTATTGAATAGTATATATTTTCATCAATGACTCAAAGTTCTGCTCTGTGATAACCTTTGACAAATATTTAGATAAGTCTATTTCTGAACAGTCAGTTCTATTTTATTATATTTTTTATGTATTACTAACATACTCTTTTATTCATATTTTTTTTAATAGGTAGTGGGGATTGAACTCATGACCACATGCTTGCAAGGCAGGTGCTTATGCTGCTGAGCTAAATCCCCAGTCCTAACATACTCTTTTAATGATTCAGTTTATGATCTGATTTCTTACCATTTAGGCACTCTTAAATTCTCTTTGCAAATATTTATAAAATCAATTTTCAAATTGCATAACATTTTTTTTGAAATTTCAGTGTTTATAAATTTATGAGAGGAAATAAGGTTTTTTATTTTATGGAAAAATGTAAAACAAAATTTCAAAACCAGATAATAGAGGAATAACCATAGTTAATACATTTCATGGTATTATCTATAAAGTAGTTATTTAGAGTACAAGCTATAGGCATAAAATTCTCCAATATTTAACAAAAGCCTTCCTTTTCTGTGAACTAACAGAAATTGAATTTTTTTCTACCTTTTCCTTTCCTTCTTTTCCCTCATTCTAGTCTTTTTTCTTTTTAATAACTTCTATTTCACAATATCTATTACACATTTTAGATATTACTTGTTCTTTCAATTTTTCACATCAGAGAGATAATACAATATTTACACATGTAAGTTTGATTTATTTCACTTATGAATATTTTCTCAGGTTGCATCCACATATGCATTCATGTTTATTAGCAGCACAGTTTGTAATAGTTAAATTCTGGAAACAACTCAAATGACATTTTCATCCATTTGATTGAGGAATGGATAAAAAAAGGTGATATTTTTATAAAATGAAATACTACT